>JANHGB010053936.1:5797-39933 GCA_026283785.1 Coracopsis vasa
GGGGAGGATAAAGCAGCCACAGGCACCTCACTGGAAGTACCCATGGTGGTACTTGGTCTTTCCACTGCATGGTTTGTCACCCCACTGCATGCCCTTGCTCAGGTCTCTGATGCTCTGCTCTGCACATGCATACATGCAAGCTCATAGTCTCAGCCACACCAGGGCAGCCAAAAGATGGGGTGGTGACTGCACTGAAATAGACCTCACATGTTGTAGGGAGCACAAATAATGGGCAAGCAGGTCTGAGTTATTTACCTCCAGACAAATCTGCATCCTTACTCTTGAGCACCCACATGACAAGGTTACTGTCCTTGTCTACTAGATCAGGCTGGCTGCAATGGCTGTATCTTCTTTTGCATATTGCTGTGATACCTCATGGAGCTCGAAATGCCAAAAGCCAGGGTGAAATCTCATGGGGATCTCACAGGAGAGCTGGATCTCTCTTCAGTTGTCTCCAAATCCCAAAAAGATCCATAAAAAGTTAGAGCTATTGCAGTTCTCACTTATTTCCCACAAGATAGTTACAAGGATGGCTACCAAGGAGATATATAGATATTCTTCTGACGTTTGCTTTTGACTTATGAAGGGCTCTAAAAACATCACCCTTCCTAAGGCCATGATTCATTTGGCTGGTTTTTGCACCAGCAGATGAAGAACCCCAAGCACAAGCACCTGCACTTCTGCCAGAGATGTGCTCAAGGCTCCAATAGTGTGAATTATGGCTTTTGGCAGACCTGTAGTGGAATCAGTGAGGGAGAAGAAGGTGAGAGACATTCCTTTTCTGCTGTGTGCCTCAGCCTTAGCCCCTCTCAGTTCATTACAGGCCAATTACTACATGACATATATTAAATATATCTATGCTTGACTTTGCTCAGTCTAAAGAAGCCTGAATGTGTTAAAAATCCCAAGGAAATGCGATAGTCTCCCCACTTTCCATGTTACCCACAGTGTCTTGCAGGATAGCCAACGCCTACACTTCTGTTTCCAAAGAAAATCCCAAGCTAAATGAAATGAAAATGGATCCAACCCAAACCACTGGATTTTCCTCGTGCAACGTAATGAAATGAAAACACTGGCATTATTTTACCCTTTCTTTTTTCCTAGTCAGCCCATTCCTCTTATACCCACCTTCAAGCAGCGCTCCAACAATCCTAATCCTTGCACTTACATCCTTCCACCTTGCCCATCCTCTTTAAAGTTCAAGTGTCTCGTACAGGTGAGTCACTCACCCACCCTTTGGAGAGTGTAATAATAGACATTTTTTGGAGCGTTGTGCTTTCGGCACGGCGGCATTCCGATACGATCTAAGAATCACAGAGACACCCTCCGGTCCCAGAGGCACTGGCGAACAGGTTTGGCTAGAACAAAATAGTTTTCCTCATGTGATGGGCACCCTACCAATCACAAAGCACTTTCCTCAAGCCATCCGGGCTCTTTAAAGCCCAGTGGAGGGGTGAGAAAAGGGGCTTTTTCAGCTCTGGAGGTGGGTCGGGATTGCTGTTGGGAAGCATCACAAGAAGAGAGGGGTGAGTGCTTTGCTTTGGTCATCAGCTTCCTCTCAATGTGCAATAAGTGTCTGTTAGGAGGAAAGGAGGCTTTTAGGTTTAATGTTTGGTATTTTAGCCCCTGGGCTGTGTTTAGTATGTGGGAGTTTGGTACCTGGATAAGGTTAACAGCAGAAGATAATATTAAGTATTTCATCCTTCTTACCTCAGGCTTTGTCTTCTCTATGGCTTTTTTAATGTGTTTCATATTTTCTCTCTTAAAGACTGGGGAGAAGGGAATGGGAAAATTAAATGTGTTGCAAAGAGTGTAAAAAAAGCAGGAATTGTTGCAGGGAAAAGTGATTCCTGTAATGATTCCCCCTCACTTGTGAAAATAGGAAAGGCAAAAAAACCCCACTCAGCTTGTTTTGGCTGTGCTGATCTAATGAGGGAGAGAGGAAAAACCTACCTCCCAGCTCTATTTCCCAGGTAATTACGCTTGATGATGATTTACCAGCCACTCCGCCATTCACACAGGCTTCATTTCACAGCAATCTCTCTCGAAAGGCAACTTAATTAGTTTCTGACCCCTGCTTGATGCTGAGCTTTGGTTTTGCTTTATTTTTCTCCCCTGGTAGCATAGAATAATTGACTGGCTCTTCCTTTCCTGAGCGTGCTTGACTCCTGGTGCACAAGCCCTTCTCTGTCAGAGGTAGCTGCATTTTGATACAGGTGGAGCAATGGGGGAAGTCCGGCAAGGCAGGAGGAATGTGTAGGGTTGTGTGCTCTGGAGCTGTTTGCTTTCCAATAAGTAAACAAGTGATGAATCGACACTTGTAAAGCATTTGGCTTCTTACAGCAGTGTCCAAGCAACTCGTCAATAACGTATTTAATTGCATCCTCTTTAAAACTGTGTAACTCTGAAGATGGCCCAAGCACTTGGAAATTATCTTCTCTTTTAAGCCCTTTAGGGGATACATTTTCTGCTAAAACAAGTGGGGGAAAAAAGGAAGGTTTATTATTGCTGTTTGGTCCCTTGGTGCATCAGAGCCTAGAGCAGGTCAGGTCTGTGTCTCACAGAGGCTTCCCATGGCACTGGCATGGGCACTGGTGCTGGCACAGCACCTCCAGCAGCAGTGCCACCCCACTGGCTTCCCTCCATCAGAGCCCCAGCCTCATCTTGCTCCTGCCTGTAGAGACATGCTCTGCAGCTGAGCACAAGGGGCAGGAGGTGTGGGGCCCAAGTGGGTGCGGATGAGGTTTCTGCCGTTGGATGGGTTTGTTTAGCTGCGCTCGAGTGGTGCGGAGCCCGTCAGCCAAGGTGTGTGGAGCACATGAGTAATAAGACAAATGTGGCCCTTGTCTCTGCCTCCTTACACAAGGAGGTGAGTGCAACGCCCTGCACAGGGGCGCTGAAGCAGAGGGGAGCCCCTGTAAGTCCCTTCGACATGATGTGACCTCCATAAGCAGGGTGTAGAAACAGATGATGCTCACAGGGTTGGTTTTGGACACTCGTTGGTCACAGTGCTGTGATACCACCATGAAAAGTGGTACAAAACACAAGGTAATCAAAATGCAACCCACTTCTGCATGGGACAATGCCAAACCGGTTCTTACCCACTGCGGTGTTTTGGAAGGAGATGGAGTAGGACTAAGCTAAGCAGGCAGCATTCATCTCTAAGGCTATTGACAACCTGTCCCACTGCAGAAAGAGTGTGGCAGCTTCGAAAGATCAACAATCCCAATGTGTGTGAGGGACACAACAGAGACTGAATCCTGCTTGAATCCAGTAACTGCCGTGTGCAGAGCTTCCTTTGAGAGCTTAACTAGGGCTGTCACCTAAAATACAAAGGCAGAAGCCAGTCTCTGCAGAAAGGAGAGTCCTCTTCAGCTCCCAAAGTTGTGCTGCACGTCTTGCAGAGCCACTCTGAGCAGAGGAAGGGAGGAGAGGTCAAGAAAGCTCCAAGGGCATGGAAATAACAGATCCTCTGCAGCTTGTGGAGGAACAGGGGGAAAGAAGGCTACCACTGCTCCTGGGCTCTGATGAGCTCAGCTGGACCTTTATGAGCATCAGGAGCGCATTGAGGGTTTGAGAGGAGAGAAGAGGGGAGATGTTGGAGTCTGAGTTGCAACCAGGGCATCATGAAGAGGAAGAACTATGTGCTTCAGAAGGGACATAGGTTTTTCTGGTACAATGGGAGCAACAGACATCTTTCCAAAGCTGCTTGTAGCATGGAGCAAAGTGTGTGGCAGTGATAATTGAATACCTGGGACCTAGATGGGTTATCACTAAATTACAAGGTACACAAGATGTGCTAAGGAACACCAGGTCCATGCAAGTTCGAGGCTGAAATCCCAGGAACTGGTCACCTTCTTGAGTGCAGATTCTCGATAACGACTGCATCTGAAGCTCTGATTTCCTCAGGGGTTTCCCTGAAGCCCCCAGGAAACTGTATTTGGGTTGCAAAGCTGATCTTAACCAGCCTGAAGGAAGTCTCCTGCATCTCCCAGCTGATCAGTGTCCTCAGGCAGGAGATGCTTGTTCCTGTCTCTCAGGGGATGGGAGGAGGACTTCAACTCATGTCACACCCAAGGGTGGTTGAGAGTCATACCTGTATGCAGCTCGCCTTGGGCAAGCTGGCCAGGGTTTGCCTCATGCACCAAGTGCTGTGCAAGATGCTCTTGCTTAACACAGCTTAGCTCAGAGGCATAATGAGCAGGCAGCCCGTGGAAAGGCCCAGATCCATTACAGTGTGTATTTTTAGGTCTACATTAAAGGCTCTTCCTTCCTTTTTTCTCTTCTTGGACTCTGCTTCTCCCACCCTATAATCCCATTGGATATAGGTAAGGTACTTGAGTGCTTTCGGTTCCTTAGAAGCTTGTCACCATCCAGCTGATATCTGTGTGGTGGGGACTGTGCGCAGCTTTCCGCCCAGCTACAGTAGCCTAGGAGATGGGCTGGCCCCAGGACAAGAGGTTTGCTAACTTGGACTGGTGTGACTGCATTAATACCTGCCCAAGGAAAGGGAAGAGTGAACCAGGTCCTGTCTGCCAGGGAGGAGAGGAAAGCCAGCCTGTGGGGAGGAAAGCACATGGACTGCGTGGACAGCCCACACACAAGGTGTTGTTACACTGCAGGGGGCTCTGTAGGGGAAAAAGGGAGGGAGAAAGAGCTTTCTGCAATGTTAAGGAAAGGGTGGTGGGTTTGGTAATCACTCTTGGTGTGATCTGTCGTGCTAACCACATGGCACACTCAATCCTGCTGTGTCTTCACCTGCTTTTCCATGCAGTGGTCAGAGTTCACATGCCTGCATTCAAGCAGGGAAGATTTCCTTGCTTTTTGGACTGACCCCTGACTTGGGGTGTCTCTTAGTTAGCAATAAGTAAAGGCTTTCTGAAATTCTCTAGAGTTTGCAGCACAAAGATCCATGAGCCAGGCAGTGGTGTCCCCAGCTTTAAGATGAGTAGAGGACCACTGTCCATCTCAGGTTTGGCAGACTCCACAGTGTTGTATCATAGATCACAGGTAACCAAACAATACCCAGACCAAGATCTGACCTGTAAGGCTGTTCTTTGTGCCCCCCTGGGCATGCTGGCTGGTGAGCAAGTTTGTTAGGGGCAAAGCTTCAGTTGAAGTTGTGAGCCTGTCATTTTCAGATACAGAGCAATACAGCTTCAGGTATCTTAGGCTGGCCTCCAAAGACTCAGCTAGGAATAAAAATGTCTTCTCACCTTGGAAATAATGGGCATCCCCAGTCACGTTATCATGGGAAAACATTTATGTGGTCTTCTGTTTGTATAATGGTGAGAGCAATGGAGATGTCTCCACTGAGTCAGTAACCCCAGCAAGAGAAGGCACTAGTGCAGATACTCTGGCTGTTCAAGCTGCTTGTCCTGTGGTCTGCTCAAGTTGGGCCCACTTTAGCCTTTCTTTCACAGCTTGGGTTTTCTTAACCACCCAACAAATGCAACTGTCTTGGGATTGGGTTTCCCCCCCTGCCTCCATGCACACATGTGCTCTATCCCTTTGAAAGGAGGACTTGGTTGGCGCTGGCATCTGGGCTTGTTTCTCCAAGAGGTCTCACACCTCTGACTAGTGCCTTTATGCTGCTCCCTGTGGAAGGGGGTGAATTCAATGCGGGGTGCCTGGCTGCAGCCTGCAGGATATAGCACTCTCAAGAATTTGCTGGGAATGCTATTTGGCCTGGGTCCCATGAGCCAGCTGCAGCCTGAGCTGCTCCTTCTCTCCCTTGCACCTGACTGGGAATGGGTGTCTCAGCTCTAGTTCCTGGCACGGATGGGAGATGGGGCTACTCTTACACTAAGGTGCTGCCAAGCTGTGTGCTATAGTTCTGCATATAGGGTACTGCTAAAGCACTGTCGTTGCCAGTTTGGTCCTGTTCGTAGTGCTGGCCAAAATGAACAGCCAGCAGGATGTACAGCATACCCTTGGATAAAGCCAGCTCCTTTGGAAGAGGAGAAGGTGAAGGCACTGAACTTGTCCGCTGTCCATCTGAGTGTAGCTGGTGTTTCTAACCAGATAGAAATGCATCACCATGAGCTGATGTTTGCATAGGTGCTGTTGTGGTGATGAAAAGCCTACCCAAAAGGGAGCCAAAGATACCGCCCCGAGTGGTCCCAATCATGAGTAGGTCAAGTATCAAGGGGAGTTTGAGTTACCAGTTTCACACCTGGGGAAGTTTCTCCTCTGTAACTGCTATGAAGCAAGGGGTGGGAGGTGTACAGAAAGGCCAGCAGGTTCTGCCTATCCTTCTCCTTAGGGACAATATCTCTTTCTGAGTGAAGCCTATTATACTGGTCTAACTGAAGACTGTCTTTGGATTTTCCCAGGTTGCATGAAGAATTGAAGATGGCAAAAAGTGATGGCATACGCGTCTTGCAGGGTCTGTTAGTCTTTGGGAATGTGGTCATTGGGGTAAGTGAAATGGAACAAGTATGGGTAGAGGCTTCCTTCTAGTATGACACTTCTTAAAACAGCAGTTCCCAGCCATGAAATCCTTCTTCATGTGTTAAGTCCACACGTAAATACACCAGTAAAGCATGAGAGGAGGGGTAAAGGAGAGCTCTGTTAGCTCATGAGTTGGGTGGTGAGGGGACAGCAAGGGACAGCAGGGGCTGATCCACAAGACCAACATGAATTCTAGGTGAAAATCTCTTGCTGCTGACCAACATCTTCTCAGCCACCTCCCTCCATAGTGTGATGGGGAAGGTTCTGTTGATCCTTTCTTAACATCCTCAAATCCTAGGTCTGGTCTCTCAGGTCTAGGCTGAGTAAGTTTCGTCTGCAACTCTTCTGTGAAGGCCCAGTACAAGAGATTGTAGAGTTGGGCAGAGGAGGAGTTGAGTAGCTCCTGTTTGGCAGGAAGTTGAATGAGAGAAAAGTGGTCTCCATCTTTTTCTATCTCTTCTATTTCACTGGGAAAGCTCGATCTAATGGATTTCCTGAACTTGCACTTTTCAGATGTGCGGCATTGCCCTGACAGCAGAGTGCATTTTCTTTGTGTCCGACCCCCATGGTCTCTACCCTCTGCTGGAAGCCACAGAAAACGATGACATCTATGCTGCTGCCTGGATTGGCATCTTTGTTGGCTTTGCGCTCTTTGTTCTATCCATCCTTGGTATCGTTGGAGTCATTAAGTCCAACAAGACCTTGCTGCTTGTGGTAAGTGTGGCAATGTTTGCCTACCTATTGCTGCCAAACTGACAAAATGCTGCCTTAGGTTCCCTGCTCACCTTAGTAATCACACATCGAGCAAAGACAGCTTCTACTAGTGATAAGGAGCCAAAGGTTCTTCTTGATCATGGCTTGGTGTCCCACATGGTGAGGACACATGCGTGAGAAGCTCCTGAATCAGGATGAGGGAACAAATGGTGGTAGCCTCAATGAAGGTTTAAGCTGACTGGCTTGACCCTGACCTTGCCCTGAAGCAATGCAGAAGCACTTGTGCAATCAGATGTAGCTGGGATGTGGTTTAGATCCTTGTTTCTCCCCACCCCTTACTGCCTTTCAGCTGTCCTACACCATTCAGTTAAGGAGCTGATAAGTAACCACTTCTGTGCAAGGCATTAGTATGTGTTAGTACACCAAATAAGGGTGCAATTGAGAACATAAGACATCAGCAGGCAGGCAGAAATTACAGGGGTGGGGACAGAGAGCTTTGGCTAAGCCAAGAACAATGTTAAGGTGTGAACAAATCTCTGTACAATTTCTCTCTTAGTCCCTTTGGTTGGCAGTAATTGGTGCTTTCATTAATGAAGGGTAGAGCCGAAACCTCTGGAATCGGCTCTCTCTTGGATTAATGTGGGATGGCAGACTGTCTGTTTTAACCAAGAGACACTCAGAGATCTGAACTCTTGTGCCATGAGCTGGCCAGCAAACAGCTGAGGGAAGAGAATTGTCTTACCTCTGAATTTTGGTGTCTTGTCTGAAACCCAAGGCTGAGGTACAAGAGAGAGTACAAAGGGCAGAAGCTGAGGTAAGAAGGAAACAAATGCCTTGAATCCGAGAAGAACATTGTAAATAGTGAGAAGACAGATAGAGACATGAGAACACGGAGAGGAATATTGGACAGATTAAAGGGATTGTGCTGAGAAGGGAAGAGAAACAGTGAAATAGGCTCTGAGCTGATCCTCAGGATCTTTTTTCATGAAGGATCTTTGTTCACACAGTACCAATACTGAGAAAATCTCATGATACAAAATCAGGAGGATCTGAAAGACACCCTAAATTGCACCTCCTGCTTCTCCAAAATATGAGCTCTCCTGCTATGAGTGAACAGCTTCTTGCTAAAAATCTTATAGCTGGCAAGTGGAAGAGGAAGGAGGAGACATCGCACAAGCATAAGTCGCTAATGAGATGCGACAAAGAAAAGGGCAAATGTTATTCTAGGACATATCAGACAAAACATTTTCATGAAGGCAGGGTGGTATTAATGCCATGAGCTGCTGGTGAGATCTTGTCTGGGAGAGGTAGAACAAGTCCAGTCATGCACCTTCAAGTAAGCAGAAGAGAAGGGCTACATGAATGCTCAGGGCATATAGAGGACTGAGGATAGGATAGCCTGGCTTCCGCTGCCTTGAATTGTAGAATCATAGAATCAACTAGGTTGAAAAAGACTTTTAAGATGGGTTTCATGCTTAATCTTGAAAAGACTGCTTAGCTGTTCCCCCTAACTCTGCTGTCTGTCTCCCACAGTATATCATTCTGATGCTGATCACTTACGCATTTGAAATGGCTTCTTGCATCACGGCAGCGACTCACAGGGACTTTGTGAGTATTTCTTTCCTCAAGTATTCTTGCAAATCACATTGGGAAACATTGCACTTCCAGGGCACACAGTGGTCCTGTTCAGGGCAGTAAATGGCTGGTGTGGTGGTACAGTGTAAACGCAAAGAACTGCTGAGATAAAATAAGACCCCACAAGGAAACTCTCCGACATTATTATTCTAATCAAGGAAATTACTTTGTTCTTCTTAAAATAGCTTTATTATTTTTAACACTTTAAAACACTTACAACCTTGTAGTTAAGGAAGTACTAGTGTGAGTTATCTGAATCATCGATGCAGTGTTTAGTCTTTCAACTATAGACTGATTATCATACATGCAGAAGACAAATCTTCAGCATTGCCCTAGGCAGTGTTACTGGTGAGAGAAAGATTATGTGGGTTGTTGGAGGTATTGGTAGGGAGGGAAATTACTTGTGGTGCTTTAGTTCCAAGCAACATATCAAATGTAACCCCTATATTCTGCACATCTCCTGTGATATAACATCTGGTAGAGCCTGTTTAAGAGTCATGCTCAAGATCTATGTCTTTACTGCTCCTCTGCTTCAAATCCTGCTCTTTATTCTCCTATGTGTAAAACTGGAAGAGAAGCAGCATTCCTATTCTCCAGGAAGATACTGAAATAAGCAAACAAACCCACCCCAAATAACACTATATTTACTTTACATGGCCGCTTATTCAAATAGTTTCTGCAGTCTTCACCGTTTCGGTTTGTTTTTCTATAGCTCACTCCAAATCTCTTCCTGAAGCAAATGCTGGAGAGGTATAAGAAGTCAGAGCCAGACAATAACAATGACAAATGGATGATTGATGGAGTCACAGATACGTGGGATAAAATCATGGTTCAGGTAATAATAACACAGAAATATCTCACTAATTACTAAATCCTCTGCAGCCCTGGAATTTCAAGTCCTCCTTAGGGCCACTCAGTAATGAAAGAGGACGGCATCTGCCTTGAACCTCAGACAAAGTCCTGCCACCCTCCCCGCTTTGCTTGTTTATCAGATAGCAGACTGTCAAACGCAGGCACTCCAGAAATGTCCCCTATAAATCTGTGGTTAATGCCTAACCAGCCGTGTGGAGGGCTCTGACCTGCTCCCATAAAGACCATTCCCTTCTCTTGCCCTGCAGAACCAGTGCTGCGGGGTGCACGGCCCCTCCGACTGGCAGGAGTACATGTCCGCCTTCCGCGCCACTCACAACGATGCTGACTACCCTTGGCCACGCAACTGCTGTGTTTTGGATAACCAAGGGTCCCCCACCAACCTCGACGGCTGCAAGCTTGGAGTCCCTGGCTACTATAACAGCAACGTAAGATCCTCTCAGCTTTTCACAGTTAACATATGTTGGTCAAAAGCACCTTGCTGGAAGGGAAGGTGTTCAGAAGCTTTCTGGAGGAGAAGCAGCACCTGTAGTATTCATGCTGCTGAACACTGGATAGGTTGTAAAAGGGCTTTCCTTATGGAGAGAGAGCTATTAAGAAAACTTGCCTAATGCCATCAGTAAGAGCTGACACCTCCAACATGTAGATGGACAGTAGCTAAATCAAACTTAGCCCAAAGATTAATGCACACAATATAAGTGAGCGAGTCAATAGCTCTCCTCCTCAAGGTAGAACTTTTCAGTAGACAGACTTGTCCTGTTCAGACCTATGGGTCACGAGCATCAACTACTACACTAGTAAGCATTCCTAAAAGGTGTTCAAGGTTCCAAATTTGCTTACCTCTTCTTGCTTCTGGAGGTCAACTCTGTGTTGGCTAAGCTTGGTTATATATGTATACTCGGCAAGTGGATAGCACAGAAGTGCCAGTCCTTGAAGTGTCTGAGATGGGCCTACTTTGTATTTGAAACTAGAAACAGGTACTCTATCTGCAAGTTATCATTAAGCAGTGTAGCTCCAGCTTGTCTTCATGAGACCCTGTGAGCTACCCAAGCTGCAGTAGGAGAGGAGCCTGTCCCCTCAGTCTCTCTCAGAGGTGAATAATCTCATCTTCCTGTGGTACAAGCTCAAAACTGCTGCTGATTCATTCATTCACGGTTGTCTTACAGGGTTGTTATGATGCTATTTCTGGGCCAGTAAACACACAAGCCTGGGGTGTTGCCTGGTTTGGTTTTGCCATCCTCTGCTGGACTGTGAGTACTTAATATTTGCCTCTATTTCCTCTTCTCTGTTCTTTCTAATCCACACCCAGTTGGGTGGAGGTGGATGACAGGGCTGACGCATTTAAAGGGTCTGTAGATTATAGTTATTCTTTCGTCCCCAATCTGCTTGAAGCCTGTTTCACTGAGAGAGCTACATTTGCAAGTTCCACTCCATTCTGGCTTCCACAAGGTGAGGATCTCGATGGCCTTCCAGCCTGTTGTGGCCTGCTGCCATCTCAGTAATGCAACACAGCCAACACAGCTTGCAGAGGCTTGTTTGTGAAGGGTATTGGATCATCTAAACAGCAATCATGACAGATAATTCAGTTTGTAGTTCAAAGACTTTGTATGAGTGTTTTAAGTACTCAGGGTTCAGCAGCTTCATGACGGATAATCCCCAAAGAGCTGAGTGATCCACTCAAGTAGTTATGGCTGCACATACCTTCTTCTTCACTGTGAAGCTTCTGTGCAGATAAAAAGCTTTAAGCTTGCTCTGCCTGAACAGACTTGGCTTACCAAGAATTTCTGTTGCTTTCTCCTATCAACAGGACTAAATGGGGCTGGGGGAGAGGTGGGGAGAAGGAAAAAGGGGAGCAGAGAAACTCAGTAACCTTGTCATTTCAGTTCTTCGTCCTCCTTGGTACCATGTTCTTCTGGAGCAGAATTGACTACTGAAGGCCCAGTATTCTCAGCGCTGCCCTGAAGCACCAAGTGAAACTGCATTTGTTTCCTGCTCCATTTCCCTTGTGCCATGGAGGATTTGAAGTTTTCCCACTACCTCTCCCATATACACTTTTGCCCTCTAAAAACTTGACACACATTGCTGATAACTCCAGGAAAGAATCTTCTTGTCCCTTGTTTGCCCCTTGTTCTTCAGCCTTAATGCCTCCCGGCTGAGGCACAATCCTTCTTTCGCTGTGCAAGAAATCCTTGGAGCATAAGATTGAGAAGTGATCTGATTTGCTCTATGATACCATCAGAAGGAAAATGTCCATACACATTTGCTTCAGAAAAATATTTCTCTAAAACTATGTTGAATGTAACTCATGATGCTAAAGGCTCCAGCAAGGGCTATGTGAGCAGAGCTGTAACCTCCTGTGACCAATAAAGACAGATGCTGAGAGGGAGAAGACTGCAGACCTCTCTAATCTATTTTATTGTTCAGCTTCTGTTCCTGGTCTCTGTCACCCCTTGCCTTAGAATAAGGCAGATTCTCAAAGAGTTTAAGTGTGTCAGCAGTAAAGCAATGTCAGGGATAAAAAATCTGCTGCTCATCAAGCCCTAAATCCAAGCCTACCTCCTGTCACTGATGGAACTGCTGCATGTGCTCCTACCTTCAGAAGTGCCAGCCCAGGAAAAGCTCCACTTGCTAACAACAACTGCTTCAAAAAGCTGTTTTGTACTTCACACAAGATTCGTGCAGAATAAGTGGGGTCCTGTGCTGTAGCTGGCTTTGTGAAAGTGGCTGTCTCATGCCCTTAGATTACCACGCTTCCTGCTTCAGCTACCTACGTGTATATGGTCACATCCCCTATGTACTTTCCCTTTCCACATACCCAGATCAGGTAGGACAAAAGGCAAATAATGACAAGGAATAACTCCTGTGAATAATGCAAGCAAGGAGCTAACTGAACCAAATCCAGTCCTTGCATCAGCACTTATAGTTCCTGCTCTGCTCAACAGAGGCTGTTTACTTTGACCCAGACTGATCTGGTGTCTTTCCTAGTAAACACATCAACAGTTACATGTGTCATGTGAAATATGCTCCTGTATAGAGCGTTTTAAGGTGAAGCCTCTTCCAAAGGTGCACTGGTTCAGGTCCTCACACTGACCATCAGCCTTGATTCTTTGTTTTTGTATATTCATCAAAATACCAATTAAAAAGAAGTGGAAGTGAAATCTGTCTCTTGTTTTAGATTGTGTGTTTGGGAAGGGAAAATGGTGAATATCTGTATCCGGGACATGTGGGGTAGTGCAAAGGCAGGTTTTAAAGCCCTGTATCTTGAAGATCAGAGTGCCACTATGCATGGTGCTACAGAATCTATAGCTGAATAATCCCTTGCTAGGCTGCTGGGGGAGAGAAAGAGGCAGCTATCAGGGTGAACAGCTTGAGGAAGATCTAGGCCCCTGCAACATAGAAGGGTTTTTTCTCTATGAGTGTACCTTCAGAAAGGAAAATCCCAATGGATCAGCCACTTCACTGGTTCGGTGGCATGGTGACTGTCCTGGAGATGCCCCACTATTAGCAATTCCCATAAGGAAATTAGTCTTCAGCACTGTTTTGTGATACTCAAGGCATGGATAGAGCGTGTGGACTGTGCATGTCAGTGGTCTGCGGGTTCTGGGGGGGAGTTTGGTGGTAGAGGATTTTTCTGTGTATGTTGCTGTAAGCAACAGCAATACCTAAACCTAAAGAAGTCTAAAGAGAACCACTGTCTGCCTAAGTTAGGCAGCAATAGCAAAGACTCTGTTCTCTGCTACTTGCCATGAACTCCAAATCTCCACCAACCACAACAGCAGCGAGGAGAGAAATGGGGAAGGAAGGAAGGACAGCGCCGGCACAGAGCCTCTGTCCTTGCTTGACCAAACCCCTCCAATCCCTCCTCAATCATGGCACCCTTCATAAATAGCTGCTTTCCTGTGTAAAGTTCTCTTGCTCAAGTTATTTCTGGAACTCCAGTGGGTGCAATGACTGGCTGTGGGACTAGTGAGACCTTCTGCATATGGATGTGGCTGGAGATATGACTTCAGGACCACAGAAGCAGGTAATGTCAAATACTATTTTCCTCCTCTGGTCTTTTGCTTCAGACCCAGAGGTCTCTTACTTCCTGCTGCATCTAACTGTGATGTGAAGACAGCACTGCTCTCACTGTAGAGAAAATGCTGCAAGACTTTGCAGGAGAAGAGGAACTGAGATTATTCTTTTACGCTGCTTTGCAAGGAGGTTTTGTACGATCAGCTGCAAAAAGTTGCAGTATTAACTGCTCCAACCAGTTGCAAATGATACCATTGACCTATTGCATAAACAGCAGCTTAAGCTAATGAAGTTTCAATTCTTCACTTTGCTTTCTGCTTCTTAAGCCTTTCCCTCACGTTGCACTTTGTGATTTATGTTCTCAAAACACAAAAGCTGTGATTGACCCAGGCAATTGTGGATCTATGCAGGAGTGCCAAGCGTGCCCCTGTGCATCCAGAAAAATCCAGCTTTATCCGCCTGAACAGGCGAAGAAGGAAGGGACTGGACTGATGGCAGAATGATGTTGAGCATGCTCGTGAAACTTCCTGCCCAGCTTTGTCTGGTTTTTCAGCTTCTGAAGGCTGATTCCAATCTCTGCGACTTCTCTACCTGGGATGCCAGGGGAAGGGTGAGGAAGGGATGGAGTCTGTGATAGGAATGGTGGTGAACTGGTTTATGTGTTGGCTGAGGCTTGTAAAGAAATCCTGGTTATTCTCAGCTGTTTGAATTGCTGCTCAAAGCTACGGATGGATGTTTTATGGTCCTCAAAACAGGCAATATGCATTTGTGCATGTAAGCTGCTGGGCTAAGACAGAGTGAAGGAAAAACATCTCCAGGTGGAAGCTGTGTGGTTTGTTTGCAGATTTGTTCTGTGCATTTCTTCTCTGTAGGTGTGAATATTCACAGCTCTCTCCTGGCAAACAAAGCATGTTCTGATTCTCTCATGGAGTTATCAACTGTATTTTTAGATTATCAATTTATTGTAACAATCTCAGCTCTGAGAAAAGGGAGCCTTGCTGAGAAACATCCTCTGATCAGACTTGACAGAGCAGCATGGCCTTCGAGCCAACAAGAATCCCAAGTCCTAGCTGCTTCCCTCCCATACACACATAGACATAACCTGATGTCTTTCACATTGCTGAATGCCTGTGGCTGGCAGTACTGAATGTGTCTGTTCCTTCAGCCAATGCGGCTGCCTTTGTGTATTTTTCCAATAGGATTTCCTACCCCTTCCTGCTTTGCTCTCACTACTTCTTCTTCTGCATGAGATCTCTTTACACAGACTCTCTCAGTCCCTATTTCTCATTACCTTACTCGTTCATGTACAACATACTATCTCCACTATATACTGTATACAACATACTATCTCCATGCTTGCATCTGGCTACCCACCTTACTGTGAAAACCATCAACCAGGCTGTTGGTGGTGTTTGGTATCCTCTGACTCAGATGATTTATCCCTCATCCTGCTCGCTGCCCTCGCATCTTAGATTTTCACATTCCTTAACAGGGACTTGTGCCAAGCAAATGTTTATTGGGACCAAGTATGATCTAAAACTAGCTCATAAATGAAGCCTCCTTCTCCCACCCTTTGGCAGCCCTGCCCTCTTTGGCAACTGGGGAAAGCCTCTGCAACGTGTGGTATGCTGGGAACCTCCTGCAAGAACTCTCTCTGTAATCTCAGGCATCTATCTTGAGGAGATCCTGCTGCTTTGAGGAGTTGAGGATGAGTGATGAGAGCTCATCCTCAACAGGAATAAAAGGTGAGGGTGTTTCTGGCTGTGTTAGCTTGCACACGAGGTGGAATTCCAGCATGGGCAAGGTCATCTGCAGTTCTTGCACGTTCACTACTTGAAATGAGCTCTGCAAGACTGCTAAGTGATGAGCAGTGAGCTGCTCTGCCTACCCAGGGCTGTTAATGACCGTGAGTGAACGCAGGACTGAAAACCTTCCCTGTCTATATATTTTCCAAAGCAATGCTCACCTTTAGAAGGGTCCCGTGGCTGGCACAGAGGCTGGAGAAGGTAAAGCCATGACACTTCAAATAATCCCTGCAAATAACCAGCCAAGTCTTTTTACACCTCTCTTCTGCCTCCGCTGTCTGACCCTTGGTCTTTAAAGCAAATTATCTCACAATACAATAAAAAAGGGGAGTAAAGCAGCTTGTGAGCAGCTGTTCTTTCTGATGTAAACTTTTTCCTGTCTCCTATGAAGGAGGAGGGAAAGAAGTTATCTGATATTTTTCAGACTGGTTCAAATCTATCTTATTGGCTGGGTTTTGGAGCTGTTTGGTTGGTTGGTTGTGGGGTTTTCTTCCCTTTTTGGGTTTTACTTACCTGGAATCTTTTTCTGTTTAATAATCATCATGTGTGTTATTTTCCCTTCTCCAGCTCTGGTTGTTCCCATGTTCCTGTTCCTTGCGGTTCATTCTTAAGCAGCTACTAAGTTTTCTTTGAAACCATTTCCTCTCACTGAATTCAGATATTTCCTGTTCTTTTCAGATAAGGGATTTAAATGATAGAGAGATATGTGCCGCCTTTAACAGAAGTGCTATGGAAGAAAACAGGTCCAGTTTTAAGATGGATCTGGACCCAAAGGGCACAACATAATTCCTATGAATTTTCTACGTTTGCAAAACTTAGTTCAATTCTCACTGCAGTTTGCAAATAAGACATGAGAAAATAGCTATCTTCTTTTGGTATGGAGTCAACCAAACATTCTTGTTTTAACACTCATACTGTATCTAACTTTTGGGGGCACCAGGACTTGGCCAGGTCTGAGCTTGTCAGCTTCCATTCATTTCTAATCCTTAACTCTGAAACTGTTCATCTTTTACCCTTGTAGAGAGACTTATTCTTTATTCCTTGCAGTTTATTCTGCTCTGATAGAAAGTGAACTTGGAGAGGTCAATGTCTTTATCTTGGCTATTATGATCCTGTTCTTTTCGTTGTTGTTGACACCTTGCGCCAGCTTGGCCTAAGTCTCCTTCACTGGGCTCTATTTCCTTCCCTGCACTGGCTGCCTTCCCTTTGCTCTCAGTTGACCTTTAGCTCCATTCAGTGGGATACCAGCTAGATGTTTTGTTGCCCATAGCTGGATTCCTGTATTGAAAGGAGGACGCATGAGACACCGGTATCAAATGCTCTTTGGCACTGGGTTAGCTTGTTTCTTGGTTTACAGCCAGTTTGGGAACTTGCTTAATCCTGGGTTTGGCTTAACTGAAAGTATCCAAGATGTTATAGCTGTTGCTTCCAATAAAACATACACAAAAGATTGTCTTGAGTCAGACTTTCACACTCGTGGTGGTGAGAAAGTAGGCAAAAGAAATTGGCTGGAGTTGCATTCAAGCACTTCCATGTGTTCAAGCACCCTGATTTAGGGAATAGTGCTGACTGGAGCCTTTTACTTGGTTTTCATAACCATGGGAACGCTGGGGAGCAGTTTGAGATTCTCCTCTTGTCTTATGGCCAAGTCATTGCTAGACTCTGTGGCACAAAGTATACAAAAACACTGTTTCTCATACAGCAGTAATAGCTGGCTATGACTAACAACAATTCCAGAGTTCAACAGACATGGTTTTCCCTCACTTTGTGTGCCAGTTGCCATGGTAAGCAGGAAGCACAACCCAGGCATTTTCCTAAAGGGAAACTGAAGTCATGAAAGAGGTAGGAAAGGGAGTCAAGCCCTGAATTCAGCTGCTGAGGAGGAACAAGAAGTATTCCATGTAACCTAAGGATTCATGTGGTCTTTAAGGAGAACAAAGAGCAGGCTGAACTGCAGCTATGTCCACTGTGGCTACAACCCCAGGGTAGAATAACAGATAGATACTAATACTAACTCACTTCCAGGCTACAGCTCAGAGACTGGGTCAACAAGGGCACTGTAAGAATCCAAAGAACCAGGGAACTTAATTAATATGTAAGTTCTTGCTTGTCCTTTACAAGTCAACACAAGTGCCTACACCAGAGGCTTCACAGTAGCTTCTCTTGTTCCATCTTGGCTTCCCCTCTACAACAACTGGGATCCCAGAGTATTTCTGTACTCAGTGCTGCTCTACATTATCACAGGCAAGGCAGAATTCATCAGGAGATATGCTAGATAGGAGGATGTGGTTGTGCATCACTGAAACTTCAGCCTGGTAGAGCTGGAAATGGTAAGAAGATGAATTTTACCCTTGGAAATTTGAAAGCATTTCAGACGCTTTGGTCATTCTACAGTAAGAAACGTGTGTGATCAGGCTCTAACCTTCGTCCATACAGTCAAACACAGCTTAGTGCCACTCACATGAAAAAAGAAGAGCTCAAACTCCACGTCAGAGGAACACAAATGCGTTTGCACTGCATTCATAAACCAGATCCGAAGGAAAAAGAAAGTGTTCCAAAACATCACTAGGGCACAGGTCTGTTTTTATAAAAACTCCAGTTTAATCTCATGGCTGAGACCTGGCAAAACATCTTTAATTTGTGGCTGTTGTTTTTCTTTCTTTTTAAAAGCAATAAGGCACAAAGGCAGGCAAGTCCACACAGAGAACAAAGCTTAACAAAAATACAATCCTTCAGAGCCAGCAGGAGAAGTAATCACAAACCAGGGCCAGTGGGATGGGGACAGTCCTTTTCACAGTGTCTGACTTCCAGCCTTCCCCTTGGCCTGGCAGCAAAGAATAATTCAAAGGGGACCAGTGCCTGCAAGAACAAGATCTAAGGTCTGGTCTGCTGCATGGAGCCCTCAGGAAGCTCTTGTCTCCTGCCACCCTTCCTTTCCAGGGCTGTTGAAGTCCTGCTCCATCTTCAGTTGAGCTCCATGGCAAGCTTTTCATTCCTTGCTTGGAGCAGGATTAGTTATCACCGAGCCTTTACATCAATTAGGAGCAAGCCAAAACTAAACCAAATAGGCATCAGCTACAGCTTCTCCCCTCCCCTAGAGATTAGTTTTCCCTAGAAAAGGAAAGAAGCAAAAAAGACAATTGCAAAACCTGGGCATGCTTGAAGGGTAATACATGCTCCAGTAGATTGTTTGCATCTGCAAGGACTGGCGAGATGCTTGTGGTGGCAACTGAGATCAGTCCTTGCACTCTTGTCTGTGCTGATCTCATTTCTTCTCTCTCAGGACAAGATCCTGATAGGAAGGCAGATTCAAGCCTTTTGCCCACCTCAGGTTAGCTTCTCCTCTGTGGGCAAAAAGCCAGTTGATCTCATACCCTCAGTACTACTAAAGTTGCAGCAGAAACCAGTTCCATGCATGAGCCCATTTCACAGATGTGCAGGATTCTATTTAGGCAATTCCTTCATTTTAATTAAATTTCCATTTTAATATATATAAAATGTTCTTTTATATATATATATATAAATTCAACACAATATTCACCACTACAGGCATTTCAGAATTCATAAAGAAAGAAACAATACTTTGATTGCACCATTTGGACTCTGGATGAGGGAAAATGTTGCCGCGTTTTATGGATGCTCTCTAATACAGACCTAAATTCCTCTGAAGCAATAAAGGTGAAAAAAAGAAGTGCTTCAGTCTTTCTGAAGTGATAGCATGGGATAGACAGGCCAGAGGAATGTGGTTTATAAGGTAAAATACAATCCTTCTGTTTACTCTCCTGCCAATAAAGCAGCTCCCACATGAGCTAACATTCTCCATACCCCTCCTTTCCATCAGGGGATTCTCATCTTTGACAGCCCAGCCGTTTCATTCTGGATTACTCTTAGCAGAAGCTGTACAAACTGCCTGACTATATGAGAAGAATAAGTGTCTCTTGTTTCCCATCAGTGAAAGTCCCCAAGCAACGCATGCTGGTGATGCCGTATCATGACAGATCGGGGCCATCTGCAGCCTTGACACTCTTTAAAAGGTACTGCAGGGTCCCTGAAATGATCCTTGTAGAGCTACAAATGATGTGCCAGTCTGTTCAGGAAGGTGCTTTCCATAATGCCAAGAACACCTGACTTAACTCTCCTGTACACAAAACCTCCAATTCTGGGCAGACCCATCTCCCATAAAACAATCTGTCCCTCTCCATAATACTTCACACACAATAAACCCCCAAACAAACCCAAAATCGAGCAAAAGAACTCAAATCCTTTCTTAAAGGCTCTAGTGTTGCAGGGTTGTGCTGGAGGGCAGGAGTTTGGTACCCACAAAGTACCACTGCAAAACCCTGAACTTCAGGATTGCTTCCAGTCACAGGTTCAGTCTGCTGCTGCAGGATAGCAGGAAGCAAGCTAATGGCTCTGAAGCAAAGATGAGATTGGGTCTGATCCTGAAGCTGACCTCAGGAATCTCTTAATAAGGTTGGATCTCAGGAAGCTCTAACCACACATTCAGCTCTATTCAATGGGAGATGGCTCCTATCTTCTGGCTCTCTCTAACTATTAAGTTCTGGTCCTGCAACTATCAGGGTTAACATGGACCCATCATTAAGCATTACAAAGTCTGCGGAAGTCTGAGTCTGGAGTTGGGAATGGTGACCTCGGTGCAGTGGTGCACCTTGCACAGTACTCTCAGCAAGTACTCTCTCAGCTTTGCAGGTAACTGTAGGTAGAGATGAGATCGAGCTACGAAATAGAGATGTCATTGTAGAATCTCTGCTTCATTAAAACCCAGGACCTGGCTCTGAGCTCCAATTCTGAAACACTCTCAGAAAGTATAGTCTGGATACGGATTTTAGCTGAGGCTGATCTTTAATATTAAGTAAAGATTTAGAGTCATTTTCTCTTGCAGGAATTTCGCCACTTATGCCAAAAGCGCTATTACTTACTGGAACGCTGTTAAGAATTAAGACAGTGTATTATATACAAATTGCCAGACCTCATTTCTTGTTCACAGATCAGCTTATATGAGAATAAGGAGGGGGATTAAAAAAAGAGAGAAGAACTGTTTTAAGGTGCCAAGGTTTCATCACATTTTCTTTTCCTTTCCACATTACTCCGTGAGCTTTGCTGGCCCCATTCCAAATGCCTTGGCAGATAAAACTTCTAGGAACTGAGAGAATATAAACCCCCGTCCAAAGTAAACTGTTCTATTGATGCCAAAAAATCCTGTGCATCATTTCCATACCTTTTACTTTCTCTATACCTTACCACAATACCTCGTATCACATCTTCTCAAATCATTTGCCATTAACTCTGCCATGGTGGCTAAAAGCTTTCCCATGAGGCAGTAAAAGAGGCATTCAGGTGCCATGTAAATGCCAAGCAGAGCTGTGCTATGAGGAGCATCGAGGACTGGCAATCCCATAGATTTAATGGGAGGCTTCACAGGCATTTTATGGTCAGGGAGAAGGAAAGCACAATTGTCATGAAGCTGATTATTCTGGACCTGCCGTCCACGGCGTGCCCAGGTAAAGCACAGGCTGCAGTCTGTGAAAGAACACAGACCTGCAACAAGAACTCCAGGCTCTTGTCTGGTGCAATATTCTCCCTCCACAACACTGACAGCATGGGCTTCATCCTCTGCTCTGTTCCCTCTCACATGGCGTTATGCACAAGTGAGGAGTACAGCGGGGAGGATCAAAAGCTGCAAGCACTGACAGGGAAAAGCCCTCCTGTTTTTTCACACTCCCTTTGGATTCTAGGAGAAAATTCTGCTGAAGATTCATTCCTTGCATTTGTGGAACCAGCTTCTTAAAAGTACTCTGGCATCTCCCTCCTTTAGCAGTCAAAGAGTGCAGAGAAAGCACTGTACAGGCTCTGGGCCCTCCCAGCCACAATGACACATGAAGGGACACATTCAGTACACACCAGGAGCTCATGGCTTTGCTAACAGTTTGAAAATGCCAGTACTTCACAAAAAAAGCCCTAAACATACATCCCTCAGGAAATCCTGACTGACACTCATTGTGGTGGCTCTAGCACTTCCTACCAGATGCTCAGTTACTTCATAAACTATAGCCCATAGTACCCACCTGAGGGCCTACAGGCACAGACCTCCCCATGAATGATGGCCCCTGCAAGGACCATTACAGGGACAATCTCAGCGCTGGCAGCAACACCTGTGTTCCCATCTCCTCTGTAGTCTCCAGTGGCACTTAAATTGCAGAGACAGCACAGGCTGTATGTGCCTTTGCAATCACCCCCGGTCACATACCAGGCAATAGCCTGCTGTGAATGCAGAGTTAGAAGCTTTACAAAGGAACCTTTAATTCTGTTTCTGTGGCATCTGTTGCTTATATGAATGTGTATTTGCCCTTAACAATAACAATCCTTCAGGAGAGAGTTTAAATCACTTCAAATCCCCCTCGCATTGTACTGTTCATTATCTGTTCCGCAGTCCTAAACATCATCCTCTTTGCCATAATCTTAACCTATCTGAAAGCAGTGAAGGCCAGGGAGGTGACAACCAGCTGTGGTCTCAAAGAAGCAGTGTAAAACCACAAGGAGAAGAGGTTTAAAGGAAGAAGAAGCACATGGGGACATGCCACACAGTGGCAATGAAAGACCAAGGGTCAAAGATATGTCAGTCAGGGTGTGAGAGGGCAATAGCCCAAGGCCATGTGGATCAGAAGATGCTCTTGTTTTTCCCTGCTGTTGGCAGTGTGGAGCACAGCTGGAGATAGTTGCAGGGGTGTCATCTGGCTTTAAGCAATGATAGAAATAGTTGATTCTGACCTTTGTTAAGGCTGTGTCTTTGCTTTCACTGACACCAGCCTGAGAAGTCTCTACCACTGGACAGTCAGCTTCACACTCAATCCCCAGCCACATGGACCTTGTCTGCCCCAGGGAGGTGTGGTTGAGCACAACAGAGCTCATGAGCTGGATTTGGGAGATTAAAAGAACAGCTAGGTGTTTCCTGCCCAGCTGCTTCCATTCCAGCCCTTGCACATGACGGAAACAACACATCTCTGATGCAAGGACAGAGCTGGAGGCAGCACCTTCAGGTTGCATGCTTGTCACTGCAACATCCTTGGGTGTTTTATACCCTGTATGACTTGCTCATGCCAGCTTCACCTTCCTCTTCAGCTATGCCCAGCCTTCTTGCACTGTTGGTTTACACTGTCTAAATCAGACAACACGGATGGATAGGCATGGTCCTTTACTGATGGCTGGGAAACAATGGAAGAAGGTCCCAAACGTCTGGACTTGCATCCCTAGCAGATGTTGTGCCCCTGCACCGTGGGCTGCAGAGCTTTGGAACAATGTTTTCCCCCAGCCCTATTTTCTAATTATACCAAGATTTATTCTTCTTTTTTGTTCTTTTCACAGGGAGGATGGGACTTTCACAGGGCTTTGTTAGACAATGACTATGAGGAAATGCGAGTTCCCTGGGACTGGCTTGCAAAAAAGAAGCAGACGGTGAGGGAATAGGCAGGGGTGAGAAAGAGAAGGAGAAGCAAGACAAAAAGACTATGAACCTCCATAGCAAAATGCTTTGCAGGAAACCCTAAAGGATTCAGGTCCATCTTGCACAAAATAGTTCTAACAACAGCAAAATGGCAACAGAGTTGGTCATGGACACTCCTATCGCATCCATCATGGAAAAGGAATATGAGAGGCAGTTGCTATTCGATCTGCCTCACACTTCGTCCATCCAGAATCACAGAGCGCCTCTGGGGCTGGTAAAAGCAGCTGGTGGAGGTCTCCAGTCTCTGGCCATTCTTGGGGATGGTCATTTTGTTCCGCAGCGTCACCCCCTCAGGCGTTGTCCGCGAAGGCTCAGACAGGTCGCCACAAATGGGGCTTGAAGAGGTGGTCTGAGTAGGGCTCCTTATGGGTGATAGCAACACCCTGGAGTCTGCTGAAGAGGAGGGGTGGTCCATAATGGGGAAAGGGGGACTGAAGAGAATCAGACTCTGGGGCCTCCCGGGCCTAGACCTATAGGAAGGCTTGGAGAACCCTGATGGCCTCTCCATCTTTGAGGACTGTGGGGTATCTCCAGCTGTTTCCCCCTCGGAGGTGCGCTTTCGGCGCAGAACAGGGGCATCCGTAGCAGGGTACTGACTGGACTGAGATGGCTCCAGAGGAGAGCCAAGGCTGCTGTGCCAAGGGCAGGCTGAGTCCTTCTGAGCTGGGTCACTGTTTTCTTTCTCTGCTTTGGCTTTCTTCTCTGCCAGAGGGCTCTTGGGGGTCTCCAAGTGGCTCCATGCCACCCGTTGAGTCTGCCTGACTGCCTGCTTGGCTTCTGCTTCCTTCTTCTCAGCTGGAGGAGCAGTGTTCTGAGCCTGCAGGGGTTGGGGGATCTGGGTGTACTGGATCTTGGGCGGTATCACAGGCACCGCTCTAGCCTGGCACATCTTAATCATGAAGGAGGTCCTGACCGCCGACACGCTGACAGGGGCAGAGTTACGACGGCCAGTGGTGGCATGGGCTACCGCTAGGTAATCCAAGTCTAGATCCACATGGGCATTGAAATGAGACCCCCAAGTAATGCCTTTACTGGCAGCAGGGCAGGCAGTGGGCAGCGATGGGACAGAATCACTGCTTTTCACTTCCTTCTGCCCGCACAGGAGGTTCCCAGGGGCAGAAGGCATGGACAGGCTCTCAAATGTGAAGAAATCTGGGGCTGGAAGAAGTGAATCCAAGTTGAGGGATGATGGCCGAGTCTTCACTTTACGAGGTGTTTCTTCACCTTTGCTACTCAGCTGTGACTCAGTGGCAGAGCACAACGCTTTGATAACAGTCTCTCCTCCCAGGGCAGTGTCCTGAGACATGGATAACTTCTCCTCTAACTTCTTTGCCTGTGAAGAGCTGCCTGAGCTATTTTGGTATGTTGAAGACAGTCCAAGCTTTGAGCTCCAAGGATTTTCTTTGCTCACATCCACTTTCTTTTCCTCTGGCTGCGAAAGAAGGATTCTGGAAGGTGCTTCCTTCTCAGCTAGTGCTTCCTCCCTGGTGAGGGGGTACCTCAGCTCATCATTTTTGGCAGGTTCTTCTGCAGGACTTGTGCCATTCTCACCTTGTTTAACTTTGCCTGAACTAGAGGGGGAGATGGGTTGTGTCTTGGGCAGCTCACAAGTCACTGGCAGAATGTCACTGCATGGTTGCTGTTGGTCAGTGGCATCTATGAAAGAGAATGGGATAGTCCACAGACTCATCACTGTGTCTTTACTGTCCAGGGAGAGGCTGCGACTGAATCGTGGTCTAAGAGAAAGGCCTGTCTCTGCTCTCTGGCTCTGTGGCTGAAACTCCTGTATCATCTTCTCCTGAATGTCCTTAAAGGTGGGGGAATGGAGTGGGCTCGTAACCCACTGGTGATCCTCCCATGGCTCCACAAGTTCTAAGCTCTGCACATTATCTGTCCAGGTATCCTCATCATCCTGGTCACCAGCATCATGGGTTCTGCTAACAGCATTGCCCTCCTTCAGCTCCTGGATTCCAGCTCCACTCAGTGCCTTGGAGCAGAATGTGTCCTTTTCATCAGCAGTCATGATTTCAGGCTTCTCCTTCTGAGCCTGGCCCTTGGTAAGACCATCCTTTTCCCTCTGCAGCTGGCAAGTGCTATCTTTTTCTCTCCCTGACTCTGGACGTGCTCCTTTGGAGCAAGAAAATCCATCACTTGGAGCAACCTCCTTAAATTCTGCTTGACTACAGAGCTTCCAGTCCAGGGGAGGAGTGAGGCATTCACTCGGGCTGTCCACCACTGTGTGGTGGTTCTTTGGAGTGGCTGTGCCAGTTGGAGAGGTACCCAGTTTGGGTAGGGCTGAAGCACAGCTCTGCTGTGCAACCACATCAGACTGACCCTTGTGGAGGCTGTCTTCTTGTTCCATGCTGGTGGCACCAAATAAAGGCACCCGAGTTGTTATCTGTGGTGTTCTGCTTGCAGATTTCTGCTCAGACAGGGCTGGACTCTGCCCTGGGCCAGAGGAAGAACTATCTGCTTGTGTCGAAGAAGAGGATTCAGGAATCAGGCCCATCTTGGGGACAGCGGCTGGCAAGAGCAAGAGCTCCTCTTCAGGCTCAATGATTTTCAGTTCCTGCTGTATCTCTGGCCACAGCGGTTCTAGAAGGGCATTGGCAGGGTCCTCCTCAGTCTGGAAAACAGAAGAAATGCCATGAGCTGGCAGCTCACGTCTTACCAACGAATACCCCTCCATCTTCCTCAAACAGCCCTCTTAGAATAGACAGGCTCCTGGATGAGCACACTTACAGGTACAGAAACACAGACACGTACACTGCTACCAGTCAAAGGAAGGAAACACATCTATAAACAACTGGGTTTATAGAGGGGAAGATGTGAGGTGCAGCCAAAATGAGGCCTGGACAGATGTACTGAAAGAGTGAGGTGAATGAGTAGCTGGAATGTCTCAGCTCTTCCCATTCAGGCTCTCTTGGGCTTGCCAGAGGATCTGCATTCCCAAATCGCACACAAACTGGAATGAATAATCTATTCAAGGAGCTATGCCAACAGATCTTTAAATAGCTGTCCAGAGATGAGTATTGCTGTAAGAAACTTGGTGAAAAAGCTCTGCTAGAGATACAGAGGAGGTAATAGTAATCATAAGAATAGTAGTAGTAATAATAATAATAATAATAATAAATAGTGTGCATAGAATAGAAAAGAACTGTCCAGGCTGTCCAAGACAAATGGGGCAGCAAAAATAGAAGGGGAATTCAGAGACCATCAGTCAAAATGCTCAGACATCCGGATAGTCTCACATCTGGAGAGTCTCAGAGCAGACAGATTGCACTGACTGCAGTCATATAGTTACAGAAAAAGAAGACAAGAAAGGGACAGAAGGTAGTTTGTAAAAGCAAATCACCCCATAGTGATGTGGACAGAAGGGAAATCAGTACATGATCAGTCCTTGACCCTGCTTAGTCTAGGTCATAGACTGAGTTTTCGTGACTATGGACACACAGTGAAACTCTAAACAACCTCCCAGTCACCACCATGACATTGTCCCCCACATTTTTGATTCATGCCTTCTTCCTTACCACATGTCTAAAGCATGACCCTTCTTCTGTCTTGACTGTCTTGATCTCCTGCTGACCACAGCTGCCTTCTGAGGAGACATCCTTTGTCTTGAGCTGTCCTTGCTCTGCCTTGTCTGCAGGCAGCAGCCCCTTATGAACCTCTGAGGTTGGTGCTTGTTCCAAGGTGGGACTCTGCTCTGAGGACTGCTGGGGGCTGCTGGGGCTGCTTTGCCCACATAACATCTCCTCATTTTCTGCTGCTGGCTGTGGAGTTCCTAAGGGCTCAGCTTTCCTGGCTGCCACCAGCTCCTCAGGGGGAGAGCCTGGATCAGAAACACAAATGAATGAGGCAACTACTTAGAATCATAGAACCAGCTCAGTTGGAAACACCTTTGAGACCATCAAGTCCAACCATTACCCCAGGACTGCCAAGTCCACCTCTAAACCATGTCACTAACACTTGTGACTGAGACTAAGCGATGCTGTTTCAACTGAATGCCAACTAACAAAGCTAAAGAGCTCCCTCTGGGTGCAACAGGACATTGATGGGAGGCCACACACCTCCCCAGTCTCATTACTGCAACAAGCACCAACCTGCTACCATCAAAACCCACACTGCTCTTGTAAGAAAGAGACCAAGTTATAGCAACCTCTACACCTTCAGGGCACCTCCAGAAGCCCAACAGAGGCTCCACATCCCCTTCCTTAACACACCTCTGGATGCTGCCACTGGCAGAGTGGTCCCCGGCTGTTTCTCCTTCCTCTCCAGCACCTGCTCTGTCCTCGTGTGGGTCCCTGCTTCCAAGGCAGAGGGGCTCGTGCTCTCAGCCACCAGGGAAGACAGCTCCTCTAGGCTGGAGAGGGAAAGCTTCTCCTTGGTGGGCACACGGCACGGGGTGCTGTTGGTGCTGATGACTGCAGATACCCGCAGCGGGACGGAGACAGCAAAAGGCTCTGAGATGTTCAGGGCTTTCCTCTGGTGGCGAGGGGAGGCCTCCAAGGGGAAGAGGCTGCTTGGGAAGCCTGACTTGGTGCTTGTTTCGCAAGTGTAGAACATGCGGCCACCTTTGGCAGAAGTCTGCTCGTTCTCAGCATCCTCTGCTGCCCGGAAGACCTTCAGCTGCTCAGGGGGTGACTTTGCCTGTGGTGTCCGGGGGGGCCCTTTCTCCCCACTCAGCTCTGTGCTTCCTCTGGCCCCCACGGCAGATCCTTCCCGCTCCCACTCATTCTCCTTGCTGAGGTCATAGGAGCTGCCAGTGCCTCCTGTGCGTATCTTCATCACCGGGACAAAAAACCCTCCGGTAGTCACTGCCCGTTTGAATCTGCTCTTCTCATCCTCCCCTAGGGGTGGGAAGAGAGGAGGAAGTCAGTGGGAAGCAAAGCACTGGGAAATAACCTTCCCCTGTAAGGAGCCCTCCTCAATCCCTCCAGGGATCCGTCCTGCCCTGGTGAACACCAAGATTAACCCAAAGGAATGGGGGCAGCAGGTACTGAAGACCTTCCAGGCTCCAGCCTTCAGGTCTCCTTCAAACTGGGCAGGCAAGGCTGTATAGGATGCCTTCCAGTGGAAATCACCTAAGACTTTTATTAGGAGACCCTGTCAATCAGATGCAGTCAAGTCCTGGGCTAGCTTGCGTTGCCCACAAAGGTCACAGCTCTGGGCTTTGCTGGCTTATTGTGAGCGCTTTTCGGAATGGGAATTTTGTGCCCAGAGTAACCAAGAACAAAATCGAAGCAATCGCATTGCTAATAAAGATGCAGCTGGGCACAGTGGTAACACTCAGGTGCATGCACCAACATGAAAGACACAGAAAAGGGTTAAAAATGCATGTACACAAAGGTGGGGGCATGTATCAGCAGCCATGGCATAAGCATACGAAGATGCACAACATGGTGAGACAGGCAAACAGAACACTGCAGCCATGCAGGCATGGGGAAAAGCTGGGAATGCAGAGGTGCAATCCTTCACCCTTACGGTATAGGCTTTTGATGTCTCACCTTCCACTGGCAGGGAACACAGTGAGTCCATGCTCTTTGCGGGCCGAATAGTTGCTTTTTCTGTGGAAAAGAAGTTTTAGAAGCAGGTTTCAGACCCTGCCGCTTTGCCCATAAAGACCAAAGGCCACATATAGACAGACATCAAAGTTATTTTCCATTCCCAAGCATTCCCCCTCTGTATCCACACCACGTGGCTTATTACCACAACACTTGTGCACACAGATGGGGATCTGCTAGTGCTAACAACAGCTTTGCACCTGCCGGACATGTGGAGAGCTATACTTAACCCAGCCAGTCAACACCAACTCCACTGTGAAGCAGTTCAGCATCCCCAAACCTGTTATGTGCCACTTCCCGATCAAGTCAGGCTATTGGTCATGAGAGCTTTCTTACTAAACTGGCATAAATGCCTTCTCACTTCTCTATATTTCTGATAGCAAATGGTAGGTTATTTTTATGTTGCATTCCCAAGCTCTTTTGCTGGCATGAGCAAGCACCCTGTGAAATGTATGAGGGCAGCACACCGTTTGTTTTCCTGGCCATCCTCACTGGATTTGCTTGTCCAGCAAAAAAGATGCCATTTGTCCCTAGACACTCTACAGGTCTGTTTCCGGAGGTTTTGGAAGTGTGTAGCTGTTACCACTCTGAAAAGGGGAGATGAGGGGTGGAATGTAGCTGGCAAGGAGGACAAGTTAGTCTCCAGGAGCACAGAAAGGGTCTGTGGAGCTCTGGAAAATGTCTGGGAGCAAAGTTTGCTGTTTATGATGATGCACATAGTAGGTAAGGCAGAAAGTGAGCAGGCTTGTTGGGCTTCACTTGTTTATATAAATAAGGCTTCTGGAACTGACTCTCACAGGAGCATAGGAGAAGCTCCAGCTACTCTTTGCATTTATATGGAGTCCTGGCTACCTTTTACGTTCATATGGCATGATGTCTTGAGCATTGGCTCAGCTTTCCGGGAGGAACAGAATTCAAGCTGTGGAGCTTGTGCTTTATGTGACTCGCAGACTTGTGTGCACGGACACAAACTGTGTTAAAACATGTGCTGAGTTTCAACAGCAAGTTCATCTGTTTCCTCACATTAGGCTGTAAGCTGACAGCACACAGAAATACAACATGGCAGCACCAAAGCACTGCTTCTCCAAAGCACTACCTCAGCGCCTAAATCCCTGCACACAGTTGTGCATTTCTGTGTCCTGCTGGTGAAAATGTACAACCTCTTGTCGCTCAGGACTGTGCTTGGAACAAGGCTCAGCCCCCACCATCACTGGGCTCCAGTCATTCCTGGGCATCCTTGGGTTAGCACTATTTTGGGATGGAGTATTCCTTATCAAAGTGAGAAGGTGATCCCTTGATCAAAATAGGATGGAGAGCTATTTTGAGGTCTGCCAGGGGCACCCTATGCGAGGCCATCTGTACATGCAAAACATGGGGATAGGCAGGGGTCCAAAAAGAGCTGGATCCAGCATTTGGCTTCACACTCACTACTGATCCAAATACAGCCTCTCTTATACGTGGTGGTAGATAATATTGCCGACAATGGCTGTTTCACTTTAAGTCTTGCAATGTTTGGTAGTGCTCCTCCAAACACCACCTCCAAAAGTAATAGTTTTCCTCAAAGTCCTGAGAGCCAGGAGCCATAGGAGCTCTTGGTGCCTTGTTTTTCACAAAGAGACTGAACACAGTTAGTTCTTTAATGCCTTTTAGTGGAGGGGCATTAAAGTGCCCTGTAATTAGTGGAAGGACAGCTGTCGACTCATGGCAGTGTAAGGACCATTAGGAGCCCAGGGCTCGCTGGGCTGAAAGAGTGGACTAATCCAAACCTACATAGTATTTCCTAGTCCCCAGGCTTGACAGCTGAGCTACAGGAGCCTGTTTGTCACATACCTAAATGGAATATTTATTATAGATGTCTGGCATATCCTCCTGAAAGGGTGCTTCTCACCATCATGTGGAAATGAGATTTGCATGAACCCAGGCAATAAACATGACCCCATTAGACTATCTCAAGCCTAATGGTATTACAGTCATGTGGATACAGGTTGCCCTGTGCTATCACTACCACGGGAGAAAGCTGCAGAGAGAAATACTGAACTGAAAAGTGTGTTCTTACCAGAAAGCTTCTGCGCCCTTACGAAGACACTCCCGTTTCGACTCAGTTTAGACTTCGATTCTGAGCCAGAACGGCCCAAGTTAAATATTGACTTCCATTTCTTGGACTTGGTAGATAATTTTCTCCTGGAAGGAAAAAGGGCTCAGGAGGTTACCAAACCCTAGAGACTCTTGTCTTTTTAATATCCTACAAAAGCCTCTGAGCTATCTATCTTGCTTCATCATTGTCCATCTTTTCTTCTCACATCCAAGTCTTGCTTTTCTGGAAGTGATTTATCTGTGCTGCTGATTAAACCATGTCATGGATGGAAAGACACCTAAGCCAGCTCTTCAGAGAGTTGACTCTGGCATCATCTACATCAACTGTGATTAACTGAGCAATCAACCATGCTTGTCTTCAGAAGAGAGGCTTCTGAAGCTTGAACTACCTTGCAACACAGCAAAGAAAAACTACGTTTTTAACAGGTTTTAATGACAGAATGCAAGATGAATTCCAGAGAAGTGATGGAACTAGTGCTATCGCTCAGTGCACACAGCTATCCTTTAAAGTCAATGTGTCTCCAAGGTTTTATGAATTTGTGAAAATAAAAGGATCCCTTAATGCAAACTAGCTATTAATGCTTCTCAGACCAACATTTAATCATAAATGTTACATGATCATACATTCATTTAATCATAAATGTTACATGATCATATGCAAGTGTAATGCATTAACCAAAAAAGAAGAGTCTTAAAGGAATCTCTCGCAACTGTCAGAGGAAGTGGGACACCAGTTCCCTGTGTCTCTTTGGAAAACCCAGCTTTGAACAGAAAGAAACTGCTATTTCTGAAGCCTGTTTTCTTCTGTATGCTTTACTTCATGATGCTCTGTTTCAGTTCCTTCACATACCCATTCTGACTCCTTTTTCAATCTCCCTTCTTCCAGAACAAGAGCCCTCTTATCTCCCTGTCTCCCTGTTCTCCATAATGTGCTTTCTAGCCCTGTAGTTCCACTTTTCTTTCAGATACGTACTCAGCACAAATCAGCACTACAGAAAGGATTAATATCTTGGGGATAGGACTGTTCTCTTCAAGTGAGGAAGGAAAATGAACTCTAGAGGGGCAATACACCCTTTGTCTTAAGCTGGTTATCCTCTTGCTAGCATTGTTAGATGGCTCCTTTTTGCTTTAATATATCAAGTGGAAGTAAATATCTTTGCTCAGTGCTTTATGGGTCTGGAGATTAATAAGCTTCCTGCTGCAGAAGCTATAATCTCTCAGAACCAGGCAGTAGAGGAGCCATATATTAACAGATAGATAGATCAAATAGATAAATACTTATGCTGGGCAGCAGTCCCAACAGCTGCAGCAACCTCAGCTGAAATCAGACCCTTCTCCTGGCATAGGTGCCGCTATGTAAATATCTCTCCATGCCAGGAGTGAACATTTGCCTTATTGATTGGCTATGGGTGCAGAGGAACACGGAGAACAATGAAGCCCAGCAGGTCAATGCCACCAGGCGCGCCATGGACCAGCCGCCAGCAGGTGGAACTCGTAGGAGAGATGTGTTTGGACCTGTTCCATGTTCAGCCCATGTTTAGCCAAATCCTGAGCTGACACAAGGATGCAAAGACAATTAACTCCTCCTGCAGAAGGTTCTGTCCCATTGGAGGGAAGAGGAGTAATGGAGCTATGAACCCTTCAACTGCAATGCTTCTCTCTTTTGAGAAGGGCACAGTATTTTGTCTCAGTGGTGGCTGTAGGTTCATGTGTGCAGGTGGGGGGGGTATCACACTAACAAAAGGCTCATTCCCGATCACACTGGGGAGCCTGCACTTCTCTGTTTGCACTTTAGACTCCTCTTGGCACTTACTTGCTGTCGGGGAGGTCAACGACTGTGTGGAAGAGAGACCCAGTTACAGGCACAATTTCAGGCAAGCTGTTCTCCCTCCTCTCCTTCCGGGCAGGGTGGGATGCAGACAGGCTCCGTGCCTGCGCTTCTTCCAGGCTCACCAGTTTCATGGGCAGGGAGGCCGAGGGGAGGGTCAGGCTTTTCACCACCGATGCGCTCTCTGAAAGGCAAGGACATACATTCCAGCCTGGGGTGAGGAGAGACGGGAGCGAGAGCTTCACGCTGTTATTTGACTGGAATATCTCCTGCAGAGGGGGGAAAGGAGTGGCACGTGCAGGGAGAGAGGCTCTTTGTCAGATAAGTCTTCCAGCTCCCCAGCAACCTTATCCATCTGAGTGCATTCCCAGCAGGAGCTACGCTTGCCAGCCAAAGGCTGTGTTGCATGGACTTGCTGCCTCTGCTGGAGATGCTTTAGTGTGAAAGAGGCACCGCTGAAAACCACCAGGATTCACACACATTCCCCTTTCTCCTTCCTCCCTGGATTCTGGAACACTTCAGCCCCCAATCCAAACCTGGTGACTAATTCTTTCTCTCACTTCCACATCTTTCTCCTTGTCTTCTTCCAGAATGGGGGCCTGTTCTAAAAAACAGCATTACTTTCATCTTCCTAATGCATTTCAGGGCTATGGAAAGCAGTGTGACCAATAGTCCTCTCTGCTTACATGAGCACTTGCAAAGCCAACTTCCCATATGCCACCACAATAACAGCCCTGTCCTAAACAGACCACCTCAAGGTGTGTGAAGGAAGCACGGTGGACTTGAATCTACTCAATACTTAGCCCTACTGCTGAAGCACAGTGCAAACTACTGCCTGTGCAGAGGGGCTGGGTGAAGGGGCACTTTCCCACTAAGAAATCAACTGGGACCATCAGCATGTTTCTTTCTTGACTCCACACTGCTGTTAAAGGCCAGCAATGTTCAGCAGTTAGCAAACTTGGACAGGTTTTAGGCCAGCGACCTGCAGTACATCTGGAAGACTTGGAATTTACTAGCCAGTGTTTTGCTACAGTGCTTAAGGCAGTAAAAGAGCAGTTCTTCACTCCGTGCCTTCTGCCAGGGCATAAATAAGGGCATAGGAATGGCACAGGAGAGCAGGGTCGAGTAGGGTACCACGCTAGAAATACAGGCTGCGGGGAGAGAGTAGCAGAGAATGCCACATGTTAAGGGCAAGGTGGATGAAATGAGCTGACACAGGGCTGTAAAGCAGAAAGGTGGTCAATCCCTCCCTTCTGAAGGTATTAAAAGTCCTCCCAGTGCATAAAACTGAAAGATAGAAAGATGGATAGTTCTGAAATTATACGAGGTCATGGTGGATCCAAGCCCTCTCGTTTCCCAGGCTTAAAAGCATTTTGACAAACCTGTCACTAAGCAACAAAATCAGCATCTCTGGAAACTGTTGATGTCCCAGGAAAAGAAATAAATCTCTGTAGTACCCAGCAGCAGCGCAAAAGCCCACAGCTGTCCCAGGGCAGCACGTCTTCTGGGATGCTGGCAGTCCCGGGGATGACACACCTACAGGGTATTTTAAAGAACTCTTTGCTATGTCAGTTCAATGAGAAGAGGGGCAAACCAAGAGGCATAGAACAAAGCGGAAAAGGCTCGAGTCTCCAGAG
>JANHGB010053939.1:0-11133 GCA_026283785.1 Coracopsis vasa
GGCTGCCCCATCCCTGGCAGTGTTCAAGGCCAGGTTGGATGGGGCTTGGAGCAAGCTGCTCTAGTGGAAGGTGTTCCTGCCTGTGGCAGAGGTTGGAGCTGGATGAGCTTTAAGGTCCTTCCAACACAAACAGTCTGGGATTCTACTTAATATTACAGGCTCCAACCCAGAGGAAAAAAGTACACCCAACTTGCAGACAGATGTGTAGGTGGAGGAAGCACGTGTATGTGGGAGCAACACTGCAAGCGATGCTTGTGCTGCTTCTACAGAAAAACCACATTTCTTCACGTTATCTGTCCTAAAAATAGACCCGTTTGTAGCAGAGAGCACTGAGTGCAATTACCTGCCCCAACTCTGACTCAGGAGATGCTCTGAAATCACACACAGCAAGTGTGATGTACTCAGAGGTTAATGACTTTGGATTCCATGTCCTCACTTTGCCCCCAGAGAGGGGCTGGCTGCCTGGTGTTCACACCTAACCTGTGCCAAGGCTGGAGGACTTGACTCCTGGCAAGCACCCACCAGAGGCAGACATTGATGTACAGGATAAAAGCAGCTTCTCCTCTCTTTGGTACCCAGTGGAGTGCTTGCACAGTCATTTCTGCACCCCAAGGCTCCCTGTGAGCCACCGAGCCCAGCACAGCCTCCACATGGTCACTGGGCCACTCACTGGAGGGTGCTGGTGGCTCCATGGAAGGCAGAAGCAGCACTTGGGGACAGTGGCCTGATGTCTGATTTCTTACTTTAAACCATCTGAATTGCTGCCCATAGAAGTTATCAATATTAGCTCTGAAGATTGTCAGACTCTGGTCTAATCCACTTTGCTGTAGGTTGGCAAGTGCAGAAGCATTGCAGGCACAAGGGTGATCTGTCTGCTGACACAAAGACAGCTCTGTATGGATTTATTACTTAGTTAACATCTGGAAGTTCTCCCTACTCTTCCCAGATAGCCATAAACCCCAGAAAATTCCTTTAAAAATGCCCATGCTTCAATTCCCACATCAGTGGCATCTGCTTGGGTTTTACACACACCGTAAGGAAAAGAGAGGAGGAAGGGTAAGAACTTGGGGCCTTCCTGCAACTCACATACATACATGAAAAGCGAGTATTATGGGAGAAGAGATTGCAGTGGTCAATGTCCAACACTAAAAATGCATTAACTTATGACCCATCTGTTATTTTCTTGCTTTGTTCTAACAGAGCCCTTCAAGCCAGGCACAGGATAGAACTGTTTGGTTCTATTTACCAGCCTCTTGGACCAGATTTCGCTCCCATCCTGGTACAGTTAGAAGTGCTCTCAACCTTAATATACCCCACAAGACATCAAGACAAACTTAGGTCTCCAAAAGGCTACACCATGTGTGGATCTGAGCCACAGCTAACACTGCAGCACTGAAACACCACACACCACTACAAGCATCCCAATCTATCTGAGGCTTCCTTGACAACACAAGACCTGTAGCTTCACATGAGACAACCCCCAGAACTTCTTTTTCTTCCCCTTTTCAGTTTAAGAGCCCACAGATCTCCCCTTAAAGCAGCTTTTAAATGGATATGAGAGGCACTGCAAGGAATGGACAGATTTTGCCACTCTGCCATGTAAGTGCATTGACCACTATACATAAACCCAAGTTCAATTGTTCATTGAATGATTGAAGATGCTCAAAACATCTTGGAATGTTCTTTTCCATAAAACAAGACTACAGTTAGAAAAAGAAAAGCCTTAGAACTGCTGTAGCTAAAGGCAATGCCATTCTGCATATGCATGAACATCCTGAAGCTCTGAAGGATCCTGAATGCCTTTTGGTTGGAAGCTACAATCCAGCAGCTCCATTAAGTCCTGGGGCAACCAGATCTGCTCATAGTTTACAAGGGGTGAAACCCCATGTGCATAAAGCAACAATTTACATCCTAACTAGCCAAGTAGTTCTGAAGAAGCTACACTTAGGAGTAAGGCAGCGGGTCCAGGTTGAAGGGACTAATGAAACAGAGCTCTAACACTATGCCAAGCCTGGGACACGTTACAGCCTGGCTACCACCCATTTCCTACCAGCATCCCTGCTGCCTTTCTACTCAGCAGGAAGGAACTTCCAGCACAGCTAAAGGCTGTGTGCATTCGGAATGCAAGTGCAGCTCAACCCCTGCAAAAGAGCAGCATCTTTTTAAGTTAAACACTTTCACACCTACTCCTCACATTACTTGGATGCAGAAGCATTAGAACTCTGATAACTGATAAACCGGCACGTGTTTATTCTGAAAGGCTGATAAGAGAAAGCATCATTCTAGGGAGTAGAAATATAGAGATAAGGGTGTGATTTTTCACTTTGCTTCTGTTAATATTCATCAGCGTTACTCATTAATCACTTTCATCAGCAGACAGGATAGAAATACAAGAAAACACCTCAGAAAAAGATCATTTTCATTGCATTGCTACAATTTAGCTTGAAGAATACTGCCCAACACAAAGTTCTGCTGTGTTTTCCCTAAAGAGATCAACACATCAATCCTTTCTCATTACAGTCCTTAGGTAATGGGAATTCCGAACAGCGCATCAGCAAGAAAGAACTAGAGGTGCAGTGTGACAATACAGTGCTTGAGTAAGCCCAGTCACCTGCAGTTCAACACATGAGCAGTGGTTTTAGAGCACATAGAAAAGCAGCTTCAATACCCTTGCACAGTTTGAAGAACAGGTGCACGAACCAGAATTCCAGGCCCAGCGATTCCAGTGAGTGGGAAAACACATCTGGTCCAAGTTACATCATGTCAGCGGATAGTAATCAGGACTATGACACAAGAGGGAATTATTTTGATCCTGGTACAATCATCCCTTTCTTGTGCATCTCAGCTGCTTTATATGCAAAACCCCTGAAAATATGGTCTGAAGTGGTGAGGTTTCCCTGAGACAGAGCAGCACTCAGCACATCCTGATGGGTTTTGCATTTCTATGCTCAGTACTCAAGGCTGCCTTTGCCCATGTAAATGCAAACTGAAACCACTGCCTGCTACTAAGGATCTGCTCTGTCATCTGCGAGACACACAGGGCCAGCTTGTAACACCCACCGAGGAGACAGGATCTCTACCAGGTTCCCACTTAGAGGAGCTACAAAGGAAAGGAGGGAAGAGCAATCCTGTCTGCTGTGTCAGGCCAGGCTGACACAGACTTGGAAATATGGTGTCCACATGGCAAGAGGCTGTTGGGAAACAGCATTCCCAATCCCTGTGAAAAGCGAAAATCAGCACTCTCTTCTTTCCAATTCTCTGGAAACTGATTTTCCCATCAAATCCTAGGATTTTCCCATCAACTCCTAGGAAAGATGAGCTGTACAATGGTGTGCGGCTCTGGGGCTTGTCTGCTGGCGGAACTGAAGCGATGCCACATGTTTGGGTACCTCTGGCTCAAATGGATTCGCCTCGGTCCAAGCAAGCAAAGGGACACACACATCATAAAGCCCAACAACACCAGCAGGGACTGCAAATGTTGCAGCAAGGCTTGGCAGGGAAACAAAAGAGTGGAGAGTGAATACATCCTGGTCCATTGTCCAGGGGCTGAAGCGTGTCTGGCGAGGTGATACATGACAGCCTGAAGATGTAGGCCAGCATCTACATTGTCCCGTCTTCCACTTACTGTTTTTGACCATTCCTAACATAATCTATGAGAGGTATCTTGCTAACTCAGCAGGCGACATACTTGCACTGTATGGAGCTGGCTATCTGCCTGTAAGTATTTAACAGTCTAATGGAAAATGAAGCGGAGCGTATTCCCAATCCCAGAAAAACACCTTGGACAATATCCTGCAGCTAAACACAGAAACCAGGATCAAAAACTTGCAGCCTTTTTCCATTCCTTCAGCTGAATTCTTCGGCTGTATCCAGAAATCCGGCTTGAGGGACAAAGGCTTTCAAAGCAGGGATTTCCAGAGCTGGGAATCTGGATTTTTTTCAAGCATTATCTCCAGCTGAGGACGTTGCCATTGTGGAATTCTGCAGCATTCGAATCCCTCAGCTTTTGCTATAAGCCAAAGGCTGTCTGTTGCCTATCAACTAGTTCTAGATATGAGAACCATAAACCTCAACATCTTCCTATCACTAAGCAGAAGCATCTTGAAAAGCTCTAATACACAATGGTACACACTCAAAAGCCTAAGCCCTTCCTACTACCTTAAATATACAAAAATTCAATTCCTGTGACTGACCTAGGAAATTCCCTGTATTCAGATCTATTGTTGTCTCCCATCTCTATCTCTCAATGCAAGAAACCGAAAGCAAGATTAAACCAAATGCAGGTAGTTACCACTCAACAGTCCTCTTTCACATGTATGCACCTTTTACATGTATCACTTTGATAACTTAAGGACACATCCATGAAACAAAAAAGCTTTATATGACCACATTAACACATCATCTGTCCCTTCAGACTTGTACACTCGTCACAGTATGTGCCAGAAGTACAAAGCTACCCACTGCCACGATACTGAAGGGCAATTGTTCACCCATCAACCTACTCCTTGTTCCAAATCACTTTTCATTGCCCAGTTTTCTTCTCATTCAGTGGCAAGATTCCCTTTTGCTTTAAAAACTCTTCCTTCCACCATTATCTGCTCCCACAGTTGAAGATTAGTAACAACTGCACTAAGATTTTAAACCATCCATTAATACTCATAGATGCCAGCACTGACCTTATTAAACATCACTAACTTACTCTAAGGTTGTAAATGACTGCACTAACCATGGAGGCTACACCCAAAGCCAGATGGAAGCAAAAAGGAAAACTATCATCAGGATCTCTATCCGTGCTTCCCCAAAGTTAGCATCTGGCTTCCCAGGGAGGAGGAGTGGAGAAAGAGGCCCTGGATGTGTATCTGTGTCTCTGACTATGTAAATGCAGATCAGTTAAGAGAGAAAATGTAAATGGTCTGTCTGCAAAGCCAAGCTGCCAGGTAGAACTTCCACCTGGGCTGTTTGTTCTGGAGAAGAGGGTTTTCCTCTGTTTAATGCAGCACTTTTATATCCAGGATCCTAGAATCCTTCCCTCCTCTCCTAGCAAGCCCTAAAGGAGACCTTTGCAGGATGAAGAAGGGAGGGAACAACCAAGTTTTGTATTTTTAATACAGAATCCTAGAAGCAACCAGGTTGGAAAAGCCCTTTAGGATCATCAAGTCCAACCTTTACCCCAGCACTACCAAGTCCACCACTAACCCATGGCATTAGGGCTCAGCTTAAGAAAACTCAGAGACAGGTTTACTTCTTTGCTTACAGCTTTGTGTTGGCCAGCCTGTACTACACACATAGCCCAGCACGTAACATGCTCCTGGAGCATTCCTTTTTCACACTGTGTATGCTACATAGTGAAATACATACACATCTGAGCCAAGAGCGTGATGGTACACACACTAGAGTCCCTCAGTCACAGTTCAGTGGAGCTTTTAAAGCCCATTTTGATTCATTGCCAGATGACCAGTTTATCCTAAAGAAAAGAAAAAAAACCTGAAATATTTTGGGATTTTGCTGAGAGTTGTATGTAGCAGAAAAGAAAAAAAGATTTGAAATAGCAAAATCTCCTTTGGCTTCCTGAAGCGTGAATCGGATCTCTGCAAACTCAAGTTTGTTCTTCTCACATCATTGGAATGTGCTTACGGATAGGTTTAAACCCTCTCCATGTTCTCAGGCACATCATTTTGATTCTGAAACCAGCAACAAGTTTGGATAAAGCTCCATAGCAACAAAAAAGCTGCACCACTGGCCTCTGTGCACTGGTGGATGCACCAGCTGGAGCAGGATGCGCCACTCTCACCATGGTAAATCAGCACCAGGAGCCTTCCTTCCATTCTCTTCCTTCCCTGGGCTTCTCTTAGTGCCTCCTCCTCTCACACTGCCCACAAAAACACACCTGCATTGGCCTGGAGAGTTTGTTTTGTAACTTCGAGCAGCATTTTAACTACTGCATTGCCAGCAGTGCTGGGATGAAGCCCAGCCTTGTGGTTAGTACAAGGTTGAGGTGTGTGTTCATGCACGCACAAAGCACCAGCACAGGTTTAGGTAATCTACTGTTGACAAAGTCTAAATGTGCCAATACCAAACCCCTTACTATTGTGTTTCTTCTTGCACAATGTCACCACGCTCCTGTAAACCCTGTGTAACTGTTTGGTATCGTTATCTCCCAATACCAATTACCACCTTTGTTTTGAGCTCCTGAATCTTCTCAAACAATACACACGCAGGTTGTTTTAGATGCACAATGGACACTTTGGGGCAAATAGAGCATCTCACTGCTTTGATACTTACAGAATTTAACAAAGCACATTTAACAACACTGCAAATTCATCAGCTCCTAAAAACACTGAACAAGTAATGATACTTCAGTGGAACTCCTGCCTGCGCATACCCTCCCTCTGCAAGTAGAAACTACAGTCAGCGTTCTCCCTGGAGGTACCAGAGCTAGACGTGGAGATGGAAAGCTGCTCAGCAAGTCCATGCGTGATCAGGACAGGCACTGTTCCACAACAGGAGCTCCTTTCAACCTCCGCAGGTCTTAACAGTTGTGATGCTCAAGCATAAATACTCTTCCCACTGATACAGTGGATTCTATTCCCAGTTTTTCCTCTAATTCATTACGCAGCTATGGACATCTTATCTCTCTTTGTATTTAGATTTCCTTCTGGGCAAAGTGAGGACAATTATCAGTTGAGGCCAAAGTTACTTGTTCGTTTTAATCTGATCTAAGGCTGCGTGGCTGCCAAAGGAGGCAGTACACTTTCCCTGTTTATATGCCAACACCAGCATTCTCATGATCGCGAGGCAAGATGCCTTGGGAAATCAGTCTGCCTGGAAAATAACCATTCCTTGGGATAACTTTTCAGCTGGATCAGCTCTCTGAACCAGCTCACCGAGCAATTTCATCACTACTACTAGCATATTATAACCCAAACTCAACGGTTTCACTTTAAGAACAGTAGTATCAGTGTTAGAGGCTTCGAGTCAAACCCACCTCTTGGCAAAGGTCTGAACAGTGTCACAGAAACCACGCCAGGACCTACTCAGTGGCACACGAATTCCAGGTCTCAGCAATGAGATGCAGTCAGGAATGAGGGGGAAAACACTTCAAGACTGAAGAAAACTCATCCAAACCTTTTTTATTCCCTCTTTTCAAAAAGGAACAACAATAACTTAACTTCCTAAGCAAGACAAGGAATAGCATCTCAGTAAGATTTGGCTTATTTGTGCAAAGGGAGGGTGAGAAGGGAAAAAGAGCATCCACTGGCAGCAGGGCTAATTCACTTCACCTTCCTGTCTGAATTCAAAGTGCTTGGAGTGTGGGATAACAGAAGCACAGGAGAGATGATGTCAAATGATTTTATAGCACCAGAAATGGGCTAGGTAGAAGGTGGGATCCTTCATCAAGAAACCTGCAGGTTAGAAAAGCTATGAAAGCCTAAAAGAGGGAAAAGAAAGCACATGGTTTTAGGTAACAACTCTAAAAAAGGCAGTAGAAAACAGTGTAATAAAGGGTAAGGTGAGGGGACACCAAACAGGAAACCAGGAGCATCAGAATGAATTTAGACAGGTCCAAGAGAAATCAAACACGATCCATGGCACTTAATAGGGAACTTGGAGAATGTATACAAAATATACTGAGGAATGGCAATGCATCTGAGCCCGTCTTTTGGGAGAAACACCTCAGATTTGCTAGCTTGGAAGAGAAATAGAAAGTGAAAATCACTGGATTCAAGGCTAGAGCTCCCATCACTGTATGGGACAGTGTTACAGGACAGCATCAGAAAACCTACAGAAATCCAAGCAGGAAGGAGAGCTGCTGCTTTAAAACATACGTGGCCAAAATCTCTGCATCAACTGGAAAATACCAATACTCCTGCTTGGCAAATGGCCAGGAATATCCCAGTGACACAGCTAATTCCCAGTACCTGCTCCGTGCTGGGGCAGTGCACGCTAACAGCAGTCAGGCTTTTGGCTAGAAAGAACCTACTTTCTCCCATTACAACCCATAGTTGTCACTGGCTGTGATTTATCTGCAGACAACACTATTAAGACACATTCCTTAATTCCCTTTTCATCACATAAGCACTAAAAAGGCTTAAATAAGCATGACCTGCAAGCAACTGTGGAGCTTGGAACAGATTTGTACTGTCTTCCACCAGACCAGCCAGCAGAAAAGCCAAGTCCTAGCAAGCTTTCTGCACCTGCAAGGTGCAGCCAGGCTCCAACTCAAATATTTGCGACTGCTCGTGTACAACATTCCCATAAAAGAAGGGACGTGGATCAATGGATGCTTGTCTGTAAATTGTCCACTATAAAACTTTCTGCTTGTAAAATCAGAACAACTCTACTACTTTATCCTACCAGGCCGTCTGTCTTCACAGCACTACCACAAATACTCCTCCAAAGTTCCAGCTGGAAAACTTGCTGCTCACTTGTATGTAGTACCTGGGACAGAATGAAATTGGCTTCACAGGTTTTGTCTCGATGTTAACAGGGATCCTAATGGCAGTTACCTTCAAGCAGGCCTTTTCTTCCATATTACATTCCTAAAAATCACTTCTCCACTGAAAAGAATCAAGTTTCAAAACTTAGGAACACCCGAGAGAGGGAGGCAGCACAAAGTGCTGGGAGTTGCTTAGCATAGCTAAATGTTTCTCTAGAGTGAAAACTACCAGTCTGAAACCTCCTCAGGGAAGGGTGTCTGAAAGTGTCAAGGAAACTAATGCAAGCTGCTTGTGTTAATGAGTTTAAGCTGCTGGCACCAGAGCTACTGCCAGAGTTTCACTCCCTATGCAATTGTTTTTCAGTAGGGAGGAGCAACCTCAAAATCACCCATTGGAGATCACTTGGAAAACGAAGCTTTTGCACAGGTACTGTGGAAATGAGATAGTGGAAGCTTAGGTTGTAATGAAGGTTTCATCTGTGCTGGGAAAGTCTGTTATGAGCTGCATGGATTCTACTTGAGAGCTCTAAGCAAACCCCCCCCACTTTCCAAACCACTGGAAAGGAAGATCCTGCAAAGACCCAAGATGGGCTATGCTCTGGTGTGTCATCTACTCACACTTTACTCACTTCTAAGGGTAGGTGTTCAAACAAGAGTTTGCAACTTCAAGAACAAGAAGCCAAGCTCTGGATCTGGTAGGGAGAGCGCCGTGTCCCAGGCAGGGTACATTCAGAGATCAGCTGCTCTGTGCTGTAGGAGTTTAACCAAGAGAATGGTTATAAGATATTCTAATACAATAATAAAGCACAGAAGGAGGTTGGTAGAGAATATCTCCATCTTCTCAATCGGTTGGCACTTCCTTCCAATTACATCTCTCTTTATTGTGGGGTCAGAAAGAAATCTATTCTTTGATAAGAAGAGTGCCACAGAGAAATAGGTCACTGATGACACGGTTTTGTAACCACCTTAAATATACCTGTGCCTGTCTCAAACATGCTATTGGTAAACCACTCTTCCATTAGGTATTGATATGACACAGGAGATCCGAGACTAGAAGATGGGATCTTGCTTACAGAAAACATCTGTTTAATGCAGTTGGACCAAGTTGGGTGGTTGCAGTTGGGTGGTATGACACCAGAAACAGTTCTGTTTGACCTGTACTGCTTGTACCTATAAAGACTTCTCATGTGTAGATGAAATTGCACCTCTAAGCCTGAAACTTCCATGTTCTATGATTCCAGCAGAGAGAATAAAACCAGAGCATCCCAATATCTTGCACTTGCACCAGAACCTGACAAACTGCTTCTGTAATTTAGCCCCTAGATACAGAACCCCTGAAGAATTTACTCTCCAGAAAACATCAGTTAAAGGCTGCCTGTACCAGTATTAGATAAGGATAATAACATCATAATTTAAGTCCTTTACAATAAATTCATAATAGGTAAAATGCCAAATTCTCTTTTGATCGTGTAAATATTTGAAAGGGTTTTTTTACAAAGAATACAAATCTACATGAAATCTCTGTTCCTGCTGCTAAATCTGAAGGACCTATAGATCCCAGTCACCAATTGTTTAGTTAGAGAAACCAAAAGCCTTCAGGAGTTTGCTCTTTTCTTTCTCACACACACTCTCTGAAGCAGCTAGCAAAATTTCTACCCCTCAACTACACATTTACACTGAGTTTACTCTATATCTGCAGCCGATTATCGAGATCTCAATTTAAGCATTGGCTGCCTGGGACAGGGATGGGGCTGTTCACTCATTCAGCAAACCAACCATACTACAAGTGCCTGATTAATCCATCTCCCAGGCAGGCAGAAAGACAGATAAAGAGCTTTCAGACAGACAGCGATGAGAACACCAGATGCATGTAAAGGATGTAAACTACGTTACCATCAAACCCCAGCTCCTTTTAAACTGACATTTTGCAACTCCACAGCCCTTTTAACACGAGCGGCATCCATAGCCTCGCATGTACAAGACCCATTTTGCTAGTATCCACCACGCACCTCCAGAGGAAGAGCCCCCAACTTGGAGCAGGGAACAATCAAGCTGCAGTCTTGGCAAACCAAGGTGCACCCGGTCAGGCTTCACAAATCAATGCTCACCCATTGCACCTCCTTTATTCAGCGCACACACACACACATCCCGCACCGTCCTTCTCCTGATTCACCGCGCATACACCACTGTCAACAAAGCATGTGCCAGTTGCCATTCCCAGAACAATACCGCTCAGGTCATCCCCTGGAAAGATAAAAATGCACATTCCTCACATCCTTTATGTCTACGGCACTTCCCTCGCTTTGACTTCAATCACTGCTGCTGCACAAGATGCCAAAACTCTGCTGTGATTAAAGATACTCACATAATTACTATTAAGACTAAAGAGATATGCTATCTTGAAGCAGATCTTCTCATTCTAACAATACCTGCACCGAGACACCCACAGGACCCAAAGTTGCACAGAAGGTAGTTAAAAACCAAAACCAAACCCCAAACCCTCGGGCGCACACACCATTGCATCTGTCCTGTGACCAAAGGGGAAGGTACCTCAGCAAAAGACTACGGAAAAGATAAAACATCAGGGGTTTACGTCTAATTTTTCCCCTTCACACCCCCAGACCCTGAACCTGCAGCAGTTTAAAGGCAGCGCTCCCTCACCTACCCAGTGACAACTCCAGTCCCAGCAGCATCCA
>JANHGB010053939.1:12072-25222 GCA_026283785.1 Coracopsis vasa
TAGGGCCGCCCTAATTGCAGCGCGCTGCGGCCAGCCCGGCCTGTGCCTCGCCCTTCGATGCCAGCCCTGCACCGGCCGCCATGGGAGCTCCCGGCCTTACCGAGAGATGTGGTTGATGCCTCAGGACGGGAGGCGCAGGGAAAGGGCCAATGTCGCGTAGGCTGACAGAGCTGCCCCGCGGGAGCCAGGTAAGAACTCAAACGAGCGTTATCACCGAGGCCCTGCCGGGTTTGCAGTAGCCGGAGGAGTCGGTTGCTTTTGTTGTTGTGCCAAACCCCAGCTCCCACTATGTTCCAATCTTCCTCTCCTCTTCAAATACTAGTAACTACTTAACTCTGGCCTGTGGTTTCTTGCTCTCACCCACCTGCAGGGCCCGGGCCTGGTGTGTGAGGGAAATGTGACAAGAAGTAAATACAAACCAAATGGGTTTTGCTAGTAGAGCTCCCCGTTGGCAGCAGGTGTGGGGCTCACAAATGGACGTGGGGAGAGGGTCGGGGCTGCTGCTTTCCGGCTGGCAGAGCATTTCACAGTGGTACCACCTCCCCGAGGAAGCGGCGAAGCCTCATCCATAGCCTTGGAAACCGCTGCTGAGCGCTGTGTAGGAGGGAAGAGCACTGCTGTGGTTTGGGTTTGGCAGCAGGAAAAGAATTAGCCAGAGTAGCAGAAACAGGAAAAGGGGGAAGGGCACTGCTTTGCTACTGTTAGCTGCTTCACGGGGATTTCAGGAATCTCTTGCCCCCTCTCTGACTTGTGTCCCTGCTGTAGTTTTAAATCCTTTAGTCTACAATCTCTTCTCTACCTGTGATTTCTTTCCTTATCTGCTTTGTTTGCTGCAAATACCCCCTTAGCATAGGGCACTTGATTTGAGGTTGTGCATAACATCTCTACACCCTCACCCCTGATGTACGTAATGTTACGTGCCAGTGTATTTGACCCGCTTTTGATTATTGAACATAAAACCTGAGATTTGAGCTCCCTGTGCAGAGCAGGGATTGGGGTTTTCAGAGTTAAAGTTCACAGTCAAATAAAAGGGGCAGAGTAGGCTGGGGAAGCCCCATGGTGGGATCAGAACAATGCTGCCAGTTTTCTTCCTTGCTCCAGCCCCTGCTGTGGGGGCACAGGAAAGGAGCAGGGCAGGGTGTGCTTTACTCTGCCAGCCCCATGGGAGCTGTAATAAGCTGCCCCAGTGCAGAGCAGCCCCTGGGCTGTTCTGAGCTCTGCTGTGACCTGTGTGTAGTTGGAGAGGGAGGGGGTACCAAGGGAGAGCCTGGGCTTTGAGAGCATGGACAGTGCTCTGGCTTAGCCCAGCACTCTTGTGCAATGCAGCTTCTTGAGATAAATAGAGAGAGGATGTCAGGAGATGTGGTGCTGCTATTGTGGCCCTGCTTGCGTCTGTCAGCATCAGTGGTGGCCTAGGGAAGAGAGAGCTGCAGAGGCAAGTGACTCTCCCCAGCCTCGCTGCCTAGTTTGGCTCCCGCATGTCATATACTTTCTTCCCTAGGTGCTTAGCTAATGGAGGGTGACAGCTCCTCATGGTGCTCCCAGGGAGGGATCCAGCTGAGGGGCTGGCTGTGGCACTCAGCCCTGTTCCCACAAGGAAGCCTGTTCAGCTATTTACATCCCTCTCTTTGATGTAGCTTTTGACATGAAAAGACATGTCGGGCAGGTAAAGGGAAACAACCAGAATGCAGCAACAGCTCCACATCTCTGCTTGCACATTAGCTGCTCCTTAGCACACACCTGCCTCACAGCCACAGATCCTTATCAGCCCTCTCATTTCCTTGCTGTCATCTCCGCTTTCCCTTCACACTGGTGTCTGACTTTTAGAGGCAACTCTCTGCAGCTCATCCCCAGCACTGTGAGATGCTATGGCTCCTGTGCCCCCTCTGTCTGGCATTTCCCTTCTCTCTCGAGTGTAATCAGTGTGGGAAATGCCCTCGCATGTCCTCTTCATTGCATGTGGTGTCAGGGGCAGGTGATAGAGATCTTCATTTCCTCCCTAAACTGCTGCAGGGTCTCAGCAAGCAGCTCTTTGCAGCTCACTCCAGAAGCAGCAGCAATACAGCAGTAGGTGACATTGTCCCTCCCTGGAAAACAGGGCTTTTTTTCTGCTAAGCAGCTTAGGACCTTTCAGGGTGAAAAGTACAATAAAAGTATGGGAACTTGCTAGGCCATGGGCCCCAGACACAGCAGAACACAGCGTTACCCACCTGGGTTTTTCTCCAAGAGGACGAGATGTTCTAGACTTGCTGAGAAAGTAAACTTGAAAAAGAGTATTGTTGAGATGCAGTGAGCTCCGTGGTGGGGATAACCACTAGCACCAGCTCCAGAACAGTGTGGGAAGGAGAAAAGTCAGTGTTGAACTTCTACTTTTATCAGCTGTTAATTTTCCTGTGGTGTGGGCAGGCTTCTTGGGTTTGCAAAGCTGCGTGTTCCTGGGCTATCCTGGGCTCATAGCCATCTGCTCTGGTTATTTCCTATGGCTTTCAGGCAGCAAACCAGGGCTGCAACCCTCTAGTTAGGAGCACTGCCTGCCCAGCCCAGGGCCTGCAGTTCCCTGGGAGCTGTGCTGCTGAAAGATGGGGCTCAGTTTATGAGAGCTCTTGGCTTTCCTAAGGCAGCCGTGGATAAAGCTTCTCTACTTCATCCACACTCCTGCTGTGATGATTTCTTGGGAAACTCAGCAGGCAGTTCTTTCTTCACACAGTCAACAGGGGTATGGGCTGCCTTCCTGCTATCCTACCTACCTCCTCTCATGGTGAGGTGGCTCTTGCTGGTTTGTTGGTGCTGGTGATGGGGCTGGCACTAAGCAGAGCCAAGTGGAACAGCACTAGCCCTTCTCCATGTTCTTGGTATTTTGCCAAGGCCTCCATCCTAACAGTTCTGGTTTGGGAACAGCCTGAACTGGGCCTGACTTGACACTTGTGGGAATGCAGTTGAGACTGGGACTGCTTCTCTTCCCTAGGGGAGAAAGGTCCTTGGAGCTCAGTGCTGCTCAGGGACCCTACAAAAACTGGGCCCTGCCCCACTGGGAAAACAAGCCAAGGGGGAGAAGAGAAACTGAAACACAGACAGGGTGCTGACACCTTGCTGACTTGGGCTGCAACCCAACCAGTTGACTCTCACATTAATGCTTTATTCTTTAGGTATCCAGATATGTCCTGCAGGATTCAGGATCCTCTCAAGCAATGGGAAAGGAAGCAAAAGGAAAACAAAGGGTTTTTCCTGCTAGCTCTTGTCACAGGAAGCCCTGTGCTGTCTGAGGCAACCACCACCACTGAGCACAGAGGTGCTGGGCTATATCAGAGAAAAGTAGAAGTTCAAGCAGAGGAAATTCTTGTTCTCATTCTCCCTTCTCCTTTACTAGTTGAGTGTAAGGCCACAATTAAAGATTAACTGTCTCTAAATAATATAGCAGAGCTAACACCCACCGGCATCTCCTTGTGCCTGAGATTAGACCTTCGGAGCAGCAGGGTACAGGCAGAGTAGACATGCAATAAGCACCTGAGAAGCAGAACTGCAATAACAGTAGCTTTAACTCTGCTGCCCCTGCAGGGGCAGATCTTCAGGGAGCCAGCATGGCCAGCGGGGTTCAACATGGTTTTACAGGGCTTCCTGCATTCAGGGCTTGAGCTCAGCCCAGGCAGGGCAACAGTAACAGCCTTGTGTGTCACAGAAAAGTGTGGCAGATGCACTTCTAGGTTACTAACTTGCTTTGGGGTGCTGAGGCCGAGGTAACATGACCTGTACTGTCAGAGCTATTGACCTCTGCATAAAAATCATACCACAAAATAATAATAAAGAGTTCTCTTTGGGTAGCCTTGTTTTTTCTGCCTCTCTTTTATTTTTCTTAAGGAAGACACAGATTCTGGGGTATGGCAGCTGAACAAGGGCAGGTTGGAAGGGAGAGAAACTCGCAGAGTTGGAGTTTTACTCTTCTGTTGTCTGTTTAATCAGCTTTGGTGTTTGTTACACTGTGATCTCAGGTGGTCCCCCCAGCAGACTGGCTACATAAGGGAAGTTCTAAAGTTTGGAGGGGGGAGGTAATTGTTAAATGGAAGCATTGCCCCAGCAGACTGTTAGAAACATTTCTGTTCCTGTGTTAGAGCACCTCTGCTATGATCAGCATCAACCCCTACCAAACCAGTGAGAGTAGGGTCCATGTACTGTGGCTGGTGAGGAACAAGCTGGTTTAACTGGAGTCCTGCTGTTCACACCTAGTCTTCCAGCCTAGCTGTTTAGGTAGAAACTTCCCTCTGGGTTTGGAAAGCTGTGCTTGGAAGGAAGATGCTGTAAGCAACAGAGAAACAGAGCTGTATTTACCAGCTTTGCAGAAGGGGCCCTGCAAGACTTCTACCCATGAAATCATGTTTGAATTAATGGCTCTGGGATAGACTCACCTTGTTCAGGCTTAACCCCTGCTTCCTTCCTGTTCTTGCCTCTGTTGAGTATTTTTAACCTGCTGCTCAGAGGCATCCTGCACACACTCTTTCCAGCCTCCTCCTGCCCTTCCTGCCCCTACCAGCATGGGGGGCACAAACACATCTTGCAACTGGCATCTTCCACTGTCTCTACCTTGTGCACTGCCTTCCTGCAGCTCGATCTGGGACAGTTTCCCATGCTCATGCACGGCTTTGGCTTCTCAAAGATCAAGGATAATTCACTGCTGGGCTCTGACTCAGTCCAAATCTGCATCATGTGTGGATCCAGTATGAGGAACCCCAAATGCTGTGGTTACAGCAGCAGTTGAGCTCAGCCTCCCATGGGAGCTTACTGGTGTCTCTAGCTCTTCTTTCTGTCTTCAGCAAGAACTGGGTGCCTGCTCCACCAGGTCCTTTCCCTGTAGATTTGGGATTTTGTAGCTTTCTATGAGTGGGGAAAGTGAACCCAGCCTGGTTATGGGTGGGCATTTCTCTAAAGACATGAGATGCATCCCTTTCTTTGAAAGTTTGTTCTGCATCCACTAGCTAGGATGGACTTCATGTCCCCCATCATTGACCCTGATACCTCCCTATCTGTGACAATCTTCTCCCCCTTCACCAAGTAGAAAACCAAAGCACAAAGCAGCAAATCATCCCTAAGTAAACCTGACCTACCTCTGAGAACTACAACAGTGTAAGTAAGTCAGGACTTGCTGGCCTGAAGTCAGCTCAGTTCTGCTGATGGAAAACAGGCATATAAGGAATGGATCAGCCCTAGTGCCAGGCAAGGAATAATTAGACCAAATTTGGCCCTAAGAATTGTTCCCCATCTCCCAGCTGAGCTAAGCTCCAGCCTGGTTTAGGACATCATTTCCTACCCGCTTCCACAAGTGTCTTTTCCCCCTGCACACCCCGCCACATCCTCTGTGTTTCAGGACAGAAGCACTAGATCCACTCGGATATAAACAGCACAAAGGAAGCAATAAGGAAACTCCTCCCTATCCCTTGGCTCTAACCACTTTCAGCCATGCTGCCAGCTTGCTTCAGGGTACAGATTATCACAAACTCGGGGAGCTCCCTTACCTGGAGATGTTTCAGCTCCTGTGCATCCATGAGTGTCAGAGCAGAGATGCCCATTTCAGTGCAACAGCCATGCTGCAAATTCCAACTGCTCCCAAGTGCCTGCCCACATGGCTGCTTTTGGTCTCCTCTTCACAAGTCAGGTAGGCTGGTTATCTATTAAATAGAGAGTGAGCACAAGAGAGGGTGAGCACACAGAGGAAATCAGGCAGTTTCCTGTTTGTTTACCAGGAACAAAAGCTTGTTTGGCTGGTGTGAATGTTGCCAGCAGGCTGGTGCCGAGCTCAGCTCTTCCACTAGCACAAAGGCAAGAAGTAAGGCAAAGTCTCCCAGGAAGAAAACCCCAAACTCAAACCTCTCTGGAGGTTTGCAGCCAACGCAGAGCAATGAGCAGGGAGATTCCATCTTGTTAGGTGGCAACTAACTGCTGCTCCTTGGTCTAAAGCACCAGATGCATTCTGGCAACAGAGGGCTGCACTCCCCATCACACAGAGCCCTTCAATTGCCCCAACTGGTTTATGTTGACCATTACCAGCAGACTTTGCCCCAGACCTGGTCCCTGTAGCTTAGTTTTTGTGCTGTATTCAGAGAAATACTCTAATCATCCTGGAACCACAGAACTACAAGGCTTCAGATTAAAAATTGCCAAGCTTTTACCAACATAGCTCCAGTATGAATTCATCATACTAACATTCTGCAGCCAAAGACTCAATGCTGTCTTCAAACATCAAGCTAAACCACGTTGCACTTCTGAAGTCATGCCTAGACATTTCTGTTGTTCCTCTCCACTCTGAATTAGTTATAAACTAGAGATGGCCTGGGGAAAGGAGGAACAGGGCTGCAAGGAGTCAGGCTGCAAAGCCAAGCCACCCTGGGACCAGGCGTAGAAAGGGAGCTTGCACCTTTCTGTGTGCTGCCTTAGGCTGGGAGAAGTTAAAACCTGGGGCTGGAGGTGCCCAGCAGTGGAAGGTGCAGCAGAGGTTTACCAGGACAGCCTGGCACAGGGACTGAGCCTTCTTCCCTTCTTGTACCGGCTTGTGCTGTTTCCTCCTCGCCCAGACACTGTGCTATTGTGTTAGCCCTTGTCCACCTCCACTCCTTGCGCCCTCTGCCCAGGGCAGGGAGACCTCCCCACTCCCCAGCCCCCGGGATGCCGAGGGACACCCTTTGGTCCCGCAGCTTCTCCGGTGCAGCAGCAGAATCGCTGCTGCCATCTGGTGGGAGAGCAGCCGGGCTGCGGCCCCTGCGGCTCCTCAGCTTGGGTTTGTCTTGCCTCTTGAAGAGGTAACCTCTTGGCAAGCATCCGTGCTCGCTAACGCGGTCTGTCACGGTTGGCAGCAAAGCTGCAGCCTTCATCCCTCCCCTCTCTGCCCGCAGTGCAAAGCCACCTCCCTTGACCCCCTCTCGATTCTCCACCCCAGGCCCTCTCCACTTTCACCAGCAACTTCTTGGTACTGGGTTATTAAGAGCAACAAGGTTGGAAACGCCAGAGAGGGTGGGGACACTCTGTTTGTGAGAGCAGCCAGGGCAGCTGCCTGCATGTTACCCAAGCCCAAAGCTCTGTCTGTTGCCCTGACAAGCAGAGTGCTGAGGGCAAGTGCTCACACCCTGCTCACACCTCCTGACTGCTGCTCTGGGTAGCAGGGTCCAGCCTTTGATTCTCCAGTCCAGCCCTGGCCACACAAGCTCAACTTCTTGTTCTTACATCAAGGAGCCTGCCAGCACCTGAGGAGTTTGGCAGAGGATGCCAGGCAATGCTTGTTCACTGCTGCACAACTCAGAGCAGCATCCAGCCAGCAAGTGCTGTTTCCCCATCCAGTATCCTGTGCACTAAACCACATCCTGGTTTTAGGGTCACTGCTCCCACCTGGAGATGGTCTCCACCAAGGTTGAAGAGCAGCTGTAAGCACAATATAAACAAGGGGTTCAGCGAGCACACCCTCAGCCAGCCACAGGTTCAAGAGCAGCTTTGAAGTCTGATGAGTTGATGGCAGCTTTAAGCATTAAGTGAGGCAGTGAAGGTAAAGCAGCAGTTAACAGCCAGGGAGCATTTGTGAAAAGAATTACACCCAAAAGCAAAGGAAATGGTGATTAATCAGACCCAGGGGCCACTGTTGGAGCCCCTCCTCCAGAGGCTAAGAGCAAAAGCAGCAGGAAACACTCCACACTCCACTGAAAATGCCGGACTGGAGGGAGAAGAGATGCAGAACCACAGAAGCTGAGAAGGGATTTCAGACACTCTGCTCTGAGCCCAACACCTGGTGCAGGAAACACTAAGGGGGCTTTAAAAGGAGCCTTGGGAGGAAAGTGGAAGCTTCCTTAGAAGTGTCTGAAGTGGTAAACCAGAGGAATAAAGAACAAGAGCACTGGAGGGGGGAGAGGTCTGGAAGTTATTTGGGAGTTATGGACCTGACTGCTCAGCTGCTTAAAATATTTTGCAAGCTCAGGCACCTCATCACTACAAGCACAGAGCCTGCCCAGCACAAAGAGCAGAGGAGTCTCTCCACTTTGAGGGCAAGGACTCCAAGTGGCTGTAAGATGAAGAAACAAACCCACCATTCCCAGCAGCTTTCCCAAGGGCTCAACACCCTCAGAGCAGCGATGACACCCACCACAGATCCCATTCCTCAGGGATAACAGGCATTGTACAAGCACCCTATTTGCAGGATAGGAGTAGCTGCTGACACATGTGAAGCACTGTAGGCTGTATCTGGTACAATACGCCCCTGTTTTCATTCCAGCCACATTGTGTTGCATCAAAAGAGCACCCTGAAAGATGCACATGCAGTAAACAACACCCTGAATAGTGCATGGAAAGCAGTTAAAAGCCCTTGCAATAACCCCAAGTTACTCTCAGCCTTACCTTGCTGCAGGAATTCAGCCTAAGAATCATGGTTCAAGCTTTAAGTTGTCAGGAACAAGGCCTATTGGCCTGTGCTAGTGACATCCACACAACAACACAAGCATGAGGTTTTTGCTCCACTGATTCAACCTTCATTCTTCTGTGACAGCAAAAACAAAACCAACACCCCACAGGACTACAGTTGGGACTGTGACATTTATTGAAGGCTGGTTATACAATCTCACCCATCACATCCTCCTCACAATTCAGGTTCCCTACATAAAAAGAGCATTGATGTAACAGAGAATTCTGCCCACCTCCGACTGCCTGAGCCACGGAGCACCGAGTCATCCCCTCTTTGTCCCAGGTGCCATTTGCCAGCTGACCTTGATGAAAGAATCAATGCTGCACAACAGGGTGAGCAGCAGCAAACAGATCAGAGTACAGCAGCAGGGGGAGAAGTGGAGATGTCCAGCATGTGCCTGAGAAGCATTTCCTGCAGAGGAAGTATCTTCTCCTCTGTGCCTGAAATCCATCCTCTACATAAAGCAAATCTCTCGCTATTCTCACCCGCAGCCACAAGCCACTCAACCTGTGCCTCCAGCTATCAGTGCTATGGTTCACACAGGCAGAGCCACTGCCCTGACAGCTGAGATGTCCTCTTACAACTCAGCTGACACCTGAAAACAGACTGGCTTGACTGAAGAGCGAGCCCTGGGCATTCCTGTCCCATAGTCCAGGACCTGCAAGTCTGTAACAACCCCGGCTAAGCAAGCCTGAAGGCACTGAAGCATCACTGTGAAACCTGATGGACAGAGCACTCTTGTGGTCAGGGAGTCACCTGGGCTACTGCTTTGCTCCAGGAGTGAACAGATGAAACTCTGCTCCTGTTGCTCAAACTGCCTGGAAAGGGGCAATTCTCAAACTTAGCTTAATGGCCAAAGCCACTGCTCTGACCGTAGAGGGGAGGAATGCAGGTCTGTTCTCAAGAGCGGTCAGTTTTATTTGATTAAGAATTCAAAATGGGTTGAATTTTCATTTCCTCTCTTTCTACCAATGAGGAAATTGCACAGATTCTTTTGGAAAGGGCTGATCTGGGAGGCAGAGGTGCCCGAGCTCACTGCGGCAGCTGGAGGAGCACAGACTGTCCAGAGGGCAGGTACGTGATGTTGCGGGACCGGGAGAGCTGGTAGGCGATGTCCTCAGCAGCCTCCAGCTTGCGCAGCTCGATCAAGCCATCGCCTGCAGTGGCCAGCGAGTTGGCAATGAGCTCAGCTGCTTTGGAGTCTCCCTCAGCAGAGATCACAGCCGCTTTCTTCTGCTGCTCAGCCTGGAAATAGACAGAACAGGGAATAACCAACAAAGAAAACAAGAGTAAAGAGAAGGAAGATGCTACTGCCATGTTTAAAATAGGAATTCCCATTTCACCTCCCTCCTGTTCTTTTCCCCCAAGATAGATAGGGTTATTTTAAAGCTGTATTCCGTTAGACTCTTTTTCTGCCTACTGTGAAAAAAAAGGTTGAAAAATCATCTTGAAATTGCCTTATCAGTTTTAACCTCATGAAACATTAACCCACCAAAGGACACTCCTGGTGGAAAATTGTCTCTGAAAGATTGGAGAACTTCACCAGTGCAGTTAAACCCAGGTCAAATAAACACTTCTGCTGTTTAATCATCTTGACAGATTACATGCATCTTATTGCATGGGGTGTTGGCTGCAGGTTCTTGCAATCCCCACAGGCACGTGTTGGACCAGGGGCCTTCAACACTTGAACACCAAATTGTTTCTGTGGATGCTCACTTGAGATCCTGGGTTGATCTGGGATCATGTGCTCATGCATCAGTAACACCCTTAAGACACAGGCCCCCTTCCAGTGATATCAACACCACACAAAGCTCTGATCAGCCTCTCAAAATTCCCAAACACTGGGATCATGTGGGATTCAGATCTCAGCCTTGAACCCCATTTCTAACTGACACTCCTTCCCGAGTGCCATTTCCTCCTGGCTCCATGCAGACATTTCTGTTCAGCACCTCAGTAAGACTGTGACACGTTATTAGAAGAAAAAGACGACCCCAAACCCAACCTTAGGCTTTATCTATCCAATAATCACAAGCCAGAGCTGAGAACCACATCAGCACTACGGCACTAAGTGATTGCATCATTCAGCTGGCCCGGTCAGATGTTCACTGCAAGCTGGAGTGGGAAGGAGATACCAGGAACCTTTAGTAAGTTTCTCAGAAGGTCAAGGTACCTTTTCCACAATGAATCTGGCTCTCTCTGCTTCTTGCTGGGCCACTTGCTTCATCTCCACAGCCTCTGTGAACTCCTTGCCAAAGGTCAGGTGAGTCTGCAGGGCACAAAACAAGCAAAGTTCACACCGCTGACAGCACACAGCAGTGCTGCTGCGACCCACACAGCTCCCAGGGTGCATCAGTGGAACTGCGATGGGGATGGAGAGCCAGGATCCCTAAAAGAGCCCTTTCCTGCTCTGTTATGCCCCACTGTGCTCAGCCTGGGTAGTTTGGATAGCTGCAGGCTCCTGGGATGGGACAGGGGAAAGGTGGATCTCCCTCAGGAGTGTGCTCAGGAGACAACACCAGAAACAAAGAGTCAAAACTTACATTTGCAAGAAACAAAGTCACCTTCCTGAAAAGACTGCCTATAATACCCCTGTCCTCCAAGCAGGCTTTTGAGAGAGGTCCAAGAGAGGGAGAGGGGCAAGTACAAGCCAGATTACAACACAATTCATTTACAAAGCTTGTAAGGAGACAGGGAGAGCTCCCTCCTTGAACAGTCTTGGAGAACACAGCCAGGAGAAAACCAAACACTTTGTAGGAAAAGGACACCATCAGAAGCAGGTATTTTCACTACCTCCTCAAGCCTGGCACTTTCTTCCTGTACCTCAAGGTGCCTGTGAAGCAGCTGCTTTCTCTAAAGCCTGATCCATCACCCCCACAAGCATTTGTTCCTCATTTGGACTACAAAAGCCTTGCAGCCATGGAGCCTGACAATGAGCCAGCACAGAGGAGCCTTCAAGGGCTTGCTCAAGGTCACAGAAGGCCAGTGACAAAAGCAGAGGTACTGCTTTGAGCTGTAACCACCACATCCCATGCAACTGCAGGCAGACAAACATAGTCCATGTGTCCAGACTTCCAGCCCCCTCCTCTCTGGCCATGCACTGACTCTTCTCCACTGTTCTTATTTGGGCAGACTCCAAAGAGAAAAACCAAAAAGGGAGCACTCTTACCAAGGACACATCATCCAGAATGAGCCCGAAGGTTGCTGCTCTCTCCGTGAGGTCCTCACTCACTTGCCTTGAGACCAGCTCTCTCTGAGTGATCAATTCTCCAGCATCAAAGCGAGCCTGAAATCAGGATGAACAGTGAGAAGGAAGCTCCCAGAAGTGACAGATTCTCTATGTCCTGCCTGTCTTTGCACCATGAGCTGCAGAGCTCCTCTCCCAAAGCTCCCAGGCATTGAGCTGCCCATGGATTGGAAGTAAAAGACTTAATGACTGGGAGTTTAAGTGGAAGCTTTTCTAGATGGCCTCTGAGAGCCTTGGAGTGGAAGGAGAAGCCTTATTCCAGAGCAAAACGTATTCCATGCTCCAGCTGCTAAAAAGAGGGAAGAAAGATGAGCAGCAGAGCCTGTCCTTACCACAACAGACTTGAGGATTTCAGTTGTGATTGAGGGCAGCACACGCTCGTCGTAGTCCTCTCCAATACTGGTGAAGATGCGGGGTAACTGGGCAGTCACTGGTCTGAACAGGATACGCAATGTGATGTTCACGTTCTGGAGGTCTGTGGGAAGAGAGGCAAGAGTTGAGTGGCAAAGCACAGGGACAGGAGATGTTTGTCTTCTCCAGGGTGACTAAATGAGAAAGAGACAAGTTATTTTTACTGCTCTTTGCACCCTGGGATCCAAATCCTCATCCCAGACAAGATTCAAACTGCAGTTTATTGCTGACACAGGGAATTACTGCCCTCCTGGAAAGCCAGGGACTTTATGGTTAAGGGATGACTGACAGGACCGAAGGAATGGTCCAATCTGTTCTGGAACTAAAACCACAGCTCAAACCATTCCTGACTGTGTCCAATTGGATTTGGGATCTCCACATCCAGAAAAAACCAAACCAAAGCAAGCATTCACCTTTGCTGCCCGTGATCACGGGAATGTTTCGGGGCCGGGAGCGGCAATCGAAGATGATGGGTTTCTGCACCCAGGGGATGAGGAAGTGGGTGCCTTCTCCTACCACCACGTCCTGGACCCCACGGAATCGGTCGAAGATGACAGCTCTGTGGCCTGCATCAACTGGAGAAGACAAGAGCCATGCTGGTACCAAAACCACCTCTGTGGAAGTGGTCTGTTAAAGTGGTCTGAGTTAAAGCCTTTTGCTACAGTGACATTAATGCCATTGTTTGGAGCAACAAGGCCAGAAGATGCAACCATGGCCCCTGACCCCGCAGTCTGCTCCAGAGTGAGCCAACAGCTTGCAATACCACTTGTGCAATGCACAGGGCATAAACCAGCCCAGGAAGGCTTCACATCTGTGTCCCCCTGCTACCACCAGCAATGAAAGCACACGGTGGCTGTGACACTGACCAAAACCAAAGGTACAAGCGAACTGGAAGCTCTCAGCTTCCCGCACTCACCGTTGTAAAGCGCCGAGTTCACAACTCCTCCTACAACCGCCAGCCCCAGGCCGAGCTTCCCCAGGCCCTCAAATACCTTCGCGGCCATCTCACACCTCCGGGTCCAGCCTTTCCTTTAGGAGCTCCCTCCTGCAAAACCAGCGGGGGTCTC
>JANHGB010053944.1:0-19518 GCA_026283785.1 Coracopsis vasa
TTTTGCTGGGCCTGGAACAGCAATGCCACTAATTGCAAGTCCAGTGGTGAAACAATCTCATCTCCACGGGTTGGTACTGTTAAACACCTTCTTGAAGCCAAATCAAATTGGATGCACATACCTCATCACCATGTGAAGTGTATTTAGAGCTTCGCACCTGTGAGTTACAGTAAAAAATATGCTAACATATACAGCAATAAGGTGTGATTTGTGATGTTAATGAGTTTCCCATCTATACATTTACTGACAAAATATATTGCATAATTTATGAAATTGCTTTAGCGCTTAGAGCACAAACAGTGCCTCCTGATTGGCTCAGTTCAGTGCCATATGTTGTATAGAAAATGTATTTATACTCAACGAAGATGTAAATTTTAAGGAAGCCTTGAGTACAATGATAAAATTATAAACACATTTTCTCCCTGTTGAACACAAAATTTATATTTGTAATCTTATCTTGGTTGTGTTGTAAAAGTCAGCTTGGCTTTTGTTTTTGCCCCTGAAGGCTTTCTTCAAATATTCCCTTACTAGAAGTGTTTTTTGGAGCTCTACAACCAGACAATTAAGTAGAGTACAAAGAGCACAATAATTACTTCACACAGCCAGTATAGTGTCATGTGTGGCAAATCTTTCTTCCTTTTTATTTATTTGATCTAGTGATATGCTACACCGATAGACTGGTTTCCAAGTCCATATTCAACTTAGTTACCATCAGTTTTAAGAGAACATTACTGTTCAAAAAATACATTAAAAAAGCTTGAAAACTGGAAAGAATGAAATTGATTCAGGGATTTTTTATTCTCATTAACTGATAAGAGCATTTCAAATTTAAACTCTCCTGTTATAATCGTATATATACATAAACCTCAGTTTCTCCAGTTGTTTATTATCATATAGCAAATTTCTTTAAATCCAACCAGCAGGTTCATTCTTCCTGAAAAGATTTAGGTGTAAAATATGCAAGAGGAGAGGAGAGGTGATGGTGGCCCTTGTTACCTGTACACCATCTACATCAGCCTGTGGAGACAGATGGACCCCTTCAAGGATGACTTACCCTGTGGCCATCTCTGCCTTCATGGGAAAACAGTCTTGGGGTAGGCACACTCCTAGAAGGGTCCTCAGTCAGGTGGCCATGATTTAATGACAGAGTCAGAGCCTTGGCATGTGAGTTTCATTTGAAATACAGCTTTCTGACAATCCTGGTAGACATTGGCCAAATTGGCTAAGTCAGCCAAGTCATTTTTTCCTTCCCCCATCCCCTTTTCCAGAGAGAAATGAAGATCTGCTTAACTGCTGCCAACTTTGTTAGGTGATAGATGGGTTTGCTGGCCTGGCCGAGCACTGCTCTGAAGGTTATGTTTCCTGTTAGCAGAAGGAAAATCCCCCCATGACTACTCTGGCACTTGTAGAACAAGCAATTTGTCTGACTGGCTGCTGAATGTATTAATATTTGAAGTTAATTTGTCTGCTTGAATAATCTGGTGCCAAATCATGCAAGCCATTTATCAGTTGTAATGGGAAGATGCTGCTCTTGCCTGGTCGCCTCTGGAAGGTAACCACCATAACCTCGGTACATTTGACACAGCTGATTGTGGAAAATTGCATTGCAATATTGTTCTGTCTACTTGGTTACAAAAAGTGTTTAGTAGCTTTATTTGCAAGTTTGGACTAAATTATATCTCTGTAGTCCAGATGAAGTGTAACAAATGAATTTGCAGTTGTTACCAGCAGTATCAGTTAGGAAGGTTGTCTAATTCTTCCTAAGAGTCTCAGCTAAATGGAAACTTCATGCAACAAGTGCATGTGTTGAAAGAGAGTGTTCTGAGCAGAGGTTTTGGGATGGGGGAGAATGCTCTATTTAAAACCATGGAAAGTAAACACCACCAAAGACAATAAAACTCTGCCCACCTTCAGCAGACAATGCTCTGCCCCAGGCTGTGTGCTGACAGATGTGGTGGGATGGCAGATAGGAGCGCAATGCTGTCAGCATGAATGAGATCCTTCACTGGAGAAAATGTGTTTGGCAACGCCGCCTGTCAAAACAGACGCAGAATGACCACAGACTAATCCTTGAAGTGTAGTCAGAGATTCAGAATGTGGGTCAGTGTGATTTGGCAAGAGGGAATGTTGGCAGAGGGGAGGGAGGAGGGAAAGGAGAAGTGCCAACAGGAGAGGAAAGCTTGATTTGACCAGCAGGCTTTGTCATCTGATAGAAAGACAGTACCATTTAATATAGCAAAAGCTTTTATTCAAATCAATTACAACAGCACTGACTTACTGACCCTTTTGGCTGTCAGACTGAGGTGTCTGACTGAGGTAGTCAGACTGGGGTCACACTAGGCAGCCTAAAGAAGGCAGAAGGCAAGCTGATAGCAGTTGATTAATTTCTTGCCATTGAAAAAGGTAGAGATATGTGCATGTGTTGTTTTCTTTCTAGGTCTTGACAGGAACTGGTACAGGCAGGCTAGAAGTGCACGATAGGAAGAATGTCATGTTTGGGGGATGGCTTATATTTTGCTCATGCCCTATCAAGAGAAAGCCAATGTATACACAACTGAATATAATGAAGCAGGAGTTGCAAGCCATCAGCAGATGTTTTTTCAGCAGTGCTACCTCTGTGGATTTGCTCAGAAGCCGGTGTTTTCAGATGGAGACTGTCATCGTTCCAAAATACAAGGCTGCAGCCTTGTGCTGATCTGTGCTGATCCCCTTTAACAGCAAAGCTACATTTGGGTTTATGTGGTGCGTAATATTGATTAAATTCCTGTACATGACCAACTAAGGTTACTCTCCTTAAGCCTGGCTGTGCAAGAGTTTCACAGGCATTCCCAATCAAACTACGTAAACTGGAGAACACACAGACGAACAGATAATGAAGTCTTCAAGGACCAACATCAAATTTCATCACACTTTTCATGTGGCAAGGCAGTAACTATATTTCATTCTGACGACTTTTCATCCCCCAGATGCTCTATATTATAGGCTGACTTTTATATACCATATAAATCAGAATTTCAAGGGGACACAACAGCAGACTAATTCTCTGGGCATTCAGCTCAACTTCTAAAGGTTACAAACACAGAGAGTTACAAGACTGGGTGCATCCCAGAGTCTTTTCAGAGGTTGCAATCATTAACCTGATGTGTAATATGAGTATTAAGTGTGTGATCCAGGATGGTGCTCTGCCTTCTGAGAGAGCAACTCATCAGGGTGAAATGCCACCTCTTTGTAGAGCAGCTAGAGTTGTGCAGGTCTGGAGGCTCTCAGGCAGGGCTCTGCTGCTCCTGTAGCATTCATTCATGGCATAGCAAAAACAGTAGGAGAGTTTTGGGGTTTTTTTTGGTGTAGTAGCTGCTGGTTATAGACAACACTTAAACCTGACTGAATTCAGATACAGAGAAAGCCAAGCATCTGCCCAAAATTTCCTGCAACACAGAATTCCATGTTTTTATCACTTTGAGTGAGTCAATCTGCCTGTGTCTATTTAGGTTTATTTTAAAAATGTGCTTTTAATAACATACATAATGTTTCTAATTTTAAGCACCTAAGCAGTGCTATTTATTTTATGACAAGTAAGCTCATATTTAAAAAAATATGTTGAAGCATATTGTGTATTGACAGCTGTAGACCTTAGGCTTCCAAACACTTCTATGCTGTCTATGGTGGGCTGACCCCAGCCAGCAGCTAAATCTCCATACAGTCACTTACACACTCCCTCCACCTCCAGTAGGACAGGAAAGAGAACAGGAAGAATAAAAGCATGGAAATTTGTGGGTCAAGATAAAGATAGTTAAATCAATGAAAGAAAGAAGAGCAGAGGGGAAAAAACCCAACCAAACCACTAATGCAAAGGCATTCACCAGTTACCTCCCACAAGCAGACCAATGCCCAGCTACCCTCCTAGGCATTCTTCCTTCTGCTTCACTCCCATTTTTCTGCTGAATATGATGTTGTATGGTATGGAATATCCCTTCTTGTTCAGTTGAGCTTAGCTGTCCCAGCTGTATCCTCTCCCAGCTTCTTGACTACCCCCAGCCTACTTGCTAGGGCAGAGTGAGAAACAGAGAAGGCCTTGATGCAAACACTTATCAGCAATAGCCAAAATGTTGTTGTGCGATTGATCAGCACTGCTTTAGTCACAAATCCAAAAACTAGCACCCTATGAGCTGCTATGAAGAATATTCATTTCATCCCATTCAGACCAGATACAGCATCATGACATGTAGGACTGATGAGCTCAGATGCAAAATGTGTGAATTGCATTGATTTTTTTTTTGTTCAAGTGGGACTAGGCAAGAGGATATGAATGTAAATGTTTGTAGGACTAGGAGTTCTGATTGCATTTACTTAGGCCTGACAGCAGTATTAATGTATGTCTAGCATGAATGAGACTTGTGCTTTAATTGTGGCATCTGAGCACATCTTCACAAAAAACCCAATTACTAGAAAAATCACAACTGTAGAGACACAATTAGAAGTCTTCTAAGGTGTTACTGAAAACACATCAATAGAAGAGCTCCAGGAGTAAAAATACCATTGCTTTGAAAGACTGTCAGTGAACATGAGATATTAATCTCCCCTGGTACATTCCCTCAGACAAGCTACAGCAAGCATTGCTCTCACTCTTCGTTGTCAAAGCCCACCTTTTCTGTGCTTTTGTGCATCGAGTACTATCAACAGTATTAAACAAAATCATGGCAGGGTATTTACAGACCCCAGCCTCTTCCAGCCTCACATCTCCTTTGCACCTACCTCAAGTCATATTCTCAGAAAGAACATCATGGGCTGCATGAGATTTTGTTGGCTCCAAGTTGATAAAATAAGTGTAAAACAAATAATAAAATGTAAAACAATTTGATGACAAATCCTTCTGTTACAGTGATCTGCATACATAGCTTGCTGTTTCTGAAGGTAAATGCACAAATGCTTGGAGAAGTTACTCTGGGAAGCAGAACAACTGAATTACCTTTGAATCAGGAAACTAATGAGGCTGTAAGACATCAAGCAAACAACTTTCACATCGCTTACTTTCTTTAGTCATCCTTGATTTGTGGGGGAAGACACAAAACTATCACAAGCAAAAGGAGGCTTAGCAGCTGATCCTGCCATGAGTGATTAGGACTGTGTAATGCCAAGGGGCTTTAGGTTTGCTACTACCACTACACCCTCTCGAGGCTTCCCCAAGGGAACCGGTCTGGAATAGCTGCCGCTGAAAGGGTCAATTTGTCTTCATTGCCACACCTCAAAGAAGGAAAACCTATCTATGTCTCTGCTACATGTTATTAAAGGGCCAGTGCTGACTGAGAAGGCGCATATGCAGTTAGACCTGGGGAAGCACCCATATACAGTAAAACAAGAAGCAAATATTTCAGACATATTAAAGATGAGCCCTAAGGATCTGAAGGGGAAATACAAAATGAAGGTGGTCTTGATGCTGCACAGCACTTCAGATCAAGTCATTGTGGCACAGAGACCCTTTTGAGCCACACTGGAAACAGGTGGGTAGAAAATTGTTTCTATGGTTTTTTTTTTCAGTCTTACTCTATGTAGTACTTAAGCTTTGCATTAGTACTCGGTGAAGCTACCCTGCCAGTGACAGGCTCATTTTGCTGACAAGGAAGCCCAGGAAGCTGTCAGGAGCATTGCTGTTAAAAAGATAGAGATCACCTGCATGTGATCGTGTCTCTCACCATCCCCATTCCTGTTATTGCAGAGTAGCTTAGCAAAAATAATCTACCTCAAGTCCCAGGGAGATGACGATTTGGGTGATACATATGGCCTACTGTTTAAAGTATCTCTTTAATCATTTATGTACCTCTTGTATACTGGGGATTGAAGAAAACATCCCTTCCTCTCTTCCTCTCGAACTAGGACTGATGTCTCCATTAAGTTCTGCAGCTGTACTGGGCTTGTAATTGCGTAACATTCTTCTGCAAAGGGAATTTGGTTTATGAACACTTAGGATGGCTGTCACTGCTGTTTTCTTTCTGTTGTGTCCTCTAAAATGCTGCACGCCAGGGCAACTTTCATAAGCTCAATGCTGCTTCTTGAATACCTGCCCCCCACATTCATCTCTTCCTTCTGCTCCTGTCTGATTTCTTACACTCTCTTTTTCTAACTCCTGTTTTTACTTCCCGCCAGAATATCCAGAATATTGTTTTACCTGAGCCTGGATATCTCTATCATTTGTATGGATTGGTAGCTGTAGTATGAGAGTGAGGACACAGCTTCTTGCTGTGCTTTCTTTAGCTGGCTCCAGTTGTAAGGCATTGTAGTTCACAGAATGCCTTTTGGGACAACATCACACAGACTCTGTAACACAGGTTTGACTGTGCCTGTGTTAGAAGAACAACAACAAAAAGGTAATATCAGTAAAACAACACGAAACACTGGAGAACTCTCTCCTTCTCATCTCCTTCTCGCCTTCATCCCCTAAGACCTACCTGTGCAACGTATGTCTGCAAGAGTACAGCAGCTGAAATAATGCCTGCCAGACACTGGCAGTCTCTGTCCTTGGGGAGAGTGCCGTTATTCTTGCTGCATTTCAATAAATCTCATTCACATTTGGGATCACATGGCCTTCATTACCTTCTGTGCTCGGGTTCCTTCAGCACTCTTGTCCGTCTTACTTACACTTCTTGAAAACATCAGAAAATACTGGACACATACATGCATATTTCAATAAACAGATCACGGAACTCAACTTTTACAATTATTACAAAGAAGCATACTTGGCTGGCATTCCTGGTCTGTCAAACTGTTGTGAGGAATACGAGGTTTGGATTTTATTTCCTAACAGTAGTGTTTCCAATGAACAAGAGCATATTCCGCAACAGGCTGAAGTGCTACAGGGTTTATCAAAGGACCATAATTCTTATGACTGGGGTTGTTTTTCATCAGTTTTTGTGTACATCTGTGCAATTTATAGCAATGACTGATACTTGACAGCTACATTTTAAAGCAACTTTAAAAGAGATGCTTTCTAGCTGCAGAGAAAGCCTATCCTCATGTCTTCAGATCTGAAGTGGTTTTGAACTGGGAGTTGACAAACTGCAAGTCATTCTGTCCAAGCTGGATCTCCTTAGTGAGTTACAGATTCTTGAAACATTTTGACTGATACATCTATATAGATACTGCCTCCATTCCAGATGGCTAGCACATGAAAGGATCTTTTTAAGAGCTGAGATACATTGCAGTCTGCCTCTTCCTTGCACTAGATTTCCCATACAGCTCTGGAAGGCTGCAGTATCGAGCAGTTGTGTCTACTGTGTCTCCTTGCCACTTCTGGATGACAGAAGGATCTGCAGTTCCTGTGTGATGGCTCATTCCCCCTTCTTGCCACTTTATTGCTGCGCTTCCTGCATCCGTGAACACGAGGCAAGTCCCAGCCTGTGCTGGCAATGGTAAGTGCTTGGGAGAAAGAGGAACTATCCAAAACACCATGGAAGTGCAGTACAGCCATTATCAGGACAGGCAAGGGCTTTAATGGTATAAACCTGCCCACTGGCAGTACTGAGAACAGCACTAGTAACAGAGCAGTAGTTTTACTCACTTTTTAACACCCTCCCAGTCATTTCAGCATTGGTATTTTTACCACAAGGAATTACTTTCTCCTCACAGCAGTCATTCTTCCCCAGAACCAATGCACCATCACCCCTTTTGTAGCAGCAGACACAGAGTGAACGGCAGGGCATGCCCAGGGTTACAGAGGAATGCTGTGACAAGACTGAGTGCTGCAAGCCCAACATTGCCTCTTCTCCATACAGCAGGGAAATTTTCAGGTTCTGCATTTGTACGTGTGCATTTTTAAACATGCAATTCACCTCTTTTTATGTATTGGCACGGCACATCTTGCTATTGGCTGGATCAACACTGGATCACACAACTGAACGTGCTCTCGAGGTAGCTCAGTATTAATTTGAAAAGAGGCTTAGTTGAAGGCACTCAGATGCCAAGAGATATTAAATTAACCGAGATCTTATCATGTATGTAATTATTTATTGAGCTGAGAATCCATACAAGGTAAACAAATGTTTACACTATTGTACAGTAAGCATTTCCAGGGCTTAATAAAAATGATTGTCACTCACTGTGCTTCACAAAAAAATTCATTTTAATGAATAAATAATTTGATGAAATCAAAAAATATTTACAATATAAACAAATGAAAAAGCTTTGGATATATTAATCTGAGCATCCTGTATTTTGCATTTTCTAACTGTATTTCTATCAAGATTCTCTCTCTCTGAAATGGTACAAAGTGGATAGAAATTACAACTCAACAAAGTTAACATGATTTGGTACATGTCTTTCCATTAGTTCAGATAAGCTACATATGATTCATTTATTATGCACGTGTTAGAATACAAATATAACTAAAATCATATATTATCAAAATGCCAGACAGCATTCTCCACAGAACAGAAATATACACTAGGCTGTGACAATAACTGAGAATCACAGGCAACGAAATATAACAGAAAAGTACAAATTCCTTCATAAGAATATAATTGTGCTCTCTTATTTACCAGAGGACTATGCTGCTTCACCACATCAATGGCTAGGTATGAATACAGTGTTCAACAACTGCCACGTGATTTGGTGTATGTTGGTATGGGTGTCAGGCAGCGGCATTATAGTGGAAAACGGGCAGTGCAAGCAGTTTTAAAAACATCTTTTAGGGCTCTTAAAAAGAGCCAATTATACAAAGCAGTATAAGCATAACACTGAGAAGTCTTCATCTCATTTACACAGGTATCATGAAGTGACTTGCTTTGTTTGTGGTGCTGAAAGGAGGAACTTTGTACTGTTTATGCAGTCAGCCAGAATTCAAGTATTCCAAAGCCACTTCATAGCAGAATTTGTATTGATCCTGAAAAATCAAAAGAAAACCACAAAGTGAGTTATCGAAGGGACTTAATTAAGGGGATCAATATTTCTTTTCTGTTGAAATTATTTACTATCAGTTGTTGTCAATGGGAACCAGTTTGCAAATTCAATTTATATTCAGATAAGAAAATCTTTATTTCAACCAGACAACAGACATTACACACAGTAACTTACACTACTGCTTATATTAGATATGTATTTAGATGCTCTAATACACTTGTATGAGGAAAATTGACTACACATAAGCAAATTGACTTGCACCTCTTCTGTTGTCTGTCACAATGCTCACGTAGCACTTCACCAGAATCGAAGATATTGAAATTCCTCCCTGGAGGTGTTTATTTTAAAACAGATCCAGTGTCTACTAGTTCCCAGATAGTAACTTTTAGTTTAAGGTCATTCATACACTTGCTGCATTTCAGGGTAAGAGCTGGTTACTGTTCCTCCTCTACATGCAGCCCAAACCCATGCCGAAATACTGTCTTCTCCCAGTGTAATAGGCTTGTGGGATCAGGCCTGAGCTAAATTAATTGGATTCATTACAATTATTTTTTAGCAATTAATGGTGATGGTTAAGTTAGGCTCTTAACAGCTCTTAACATTTAAATGAAACAAAAATACTGAAAGAAATAGTAGTTGTGGGTTCCCCGAATCCAAGAGCTCTGGCTACTAAAAGTGCAGTTTGGAAATACGTGCCAGTTTTATGACTATGTCTGCCACTGAAATGCCTCTTTCTCTTATGCACATCAATCAATTAATAAAAGATCACTAAGCATGTACTATCATATAGGAACAACAGACTTAGCTAGCAGACAGCACTCAGCCTTCACCTTCCCAGAATTGCAAGTAGGAAGATTACAATTACACTTCAGATATATTCTCATTTTCACCAAAGCAAGCATTTTAAAGGATTAACTCTTTTGGCCTGTACTTGTGATTTTGGGTCACATTTTAGCTGAGAAGAGAGTCTACCTTAATATATAAGAGACAAAGTAATATTACAACCATCAAAAAGCCATTAACACGGATGGACAATTTCCAAGTTTTTTTTGTGGAGAGTCGTCTCTTCAAAACAAAACAAACCTTAGGAGCATGTATCACCTAAGCTACAAATGAGTTGTATGTGAGATTTAAAGATCCTGCAGGGTTTCACAAACTGTGTCTTCTTTGGAATGAGAAAAGAATAAAAAAGAAAGGATAGAAAGGAGTATTATGTAAATTATTCATTTCCTGCTTTATTGCATATGTTTCTAAATAAATGAAAATTATGCTATAACTAAATAATAGATCAAAACAAGAGATCAGCCACTCATCCATTTCCATTTTTCCCATGCTCATTTTATGCTGATTTACTGATCCAGCAGAATAACTGTCATTTTTAGTAAACCAAATACCTGTCTTAAAGAGCAGTCACATATTATTTCCCACTGTGTTCACTCGTGTATGCCCTTCATATGTTTTTATTATTCACTTGGTGGTGGATATTAAAAGGCTCTTTATGTTAGCTAGCTTCAGAGAGGTATATTTATTTTTTTTCTTTGGGACACCTATTGGTAGGTCCAGTAACATTTATCACAAAATGCTTTGGGCACTGTGTAACAGACATTTTGTAATACCACGTGTTACTTTTCTACAATGGTTGAAGAATTTCACAGATATCCATACTGCATGGATGTGGCATTCAGATTTTTACACTTGTAGGAAAACTAATGGTTTCAATGAAATTAAGAGATGAATCTCTAAGTATGGAGTGTAAACATTGCCCTTCATCTAGTCAGAAAGTGCGTAACAGGTATTGATAAAGCAGTCTTGAAACTGTTTTTGTGAAATACTCTTATAATTCTCAGTATTTCATCTTTTACCACAGAATTTTACAAATGTAGATGGATATTACTGTTCTCATTTTTGCGATATGGAAACTGAGGAAAAGACATGTTAATGTAAGAAAAGTCATAAATGATAAAGTCAGTAACAGATCAGGAAAAGAACTCAAGTGTCCTGATTCCCTTTCACCATGAAACAATCTACACGGAAATTGAAACCTTGATAATTCAAATATTTGTTCTTACAAAGTAGCAGACCAAGACTGAAAAGATGTGGCTCTAACTCTGCTTTGTCAGTGAATTATGTGCTAATGGTAAAAATCCTGATCATCCCCTGCCTTCTTTCCTCTGTCTGAAAAACAAGGAAAAAAATACTGATCTCCTTCACAAGCGCTTTGAAATCTTCCATTGAAAAGGCCTTATATGGCCTCTCAGGGGCATCCAGACATTCTCAATACCATCCTTAATTTACTAAAAGCTATTTTTATATTCTAAAATAATACATTTAGCTTTTGATTAAAAAAATTCTCTGTTGAAAAATGGAGACTGCTGCCTGACAGATCTATACCTGGAGAACTGTCACAAATGGGAATTTATAGAGAGCATTTTTCTTCCACTGTACAGCTTCACACTGGTAATTTTCTTTTTATTTCTATAAAATAAATGAATAAGGGATCAGTGAGTTATGTGGACTTCAGCTCTGGGAGAAGGGAGAACAGCAGGCCTGCCAAGTCTGTATCCAAACTATACTATCTGAATGAAGAAGTAGGACATTTTTCTTAATATCTAGGAAGTGAAAATGTATGGTTCTCAGCGTGATGATTCTCCTCCTAAGAATATAAACTAGAGGAAGAAGAGGAGCCAACTAATCTGCCCCCTCCCACCATGGTAAAAGCTTGGTAGTTTCTCACTGATACAATGTTCACAATTCCATATTGCTGGCTCATGGCCCTGATTGCAAATTCCCTCCTTGCTTTGCACAGCTGGCGACATCTGGGTTTTTCCATGAGCAGGACCTAGGGGAGGGTCTGGGACTTCACATGTAGGCTAGATGGGAGCACATCAATGGAAGATGTGGTGGGAGCTGTTCTTTGACGGGGCAGATGAGGTGCAGTGATATGTGTGGTGGCAAAGTGAATATCTCTGCCCATCTACACATGAGCCTGAAAGCTTCATTCTTCTCAACAAAAATTCCTGCTTTTGGTCCATTTTCCAGTGTGTTTCACACCCAGATCTTAGTAGCTCATCTGAGAGAGAGAGATCTCTCCCAAAATTACAAGAGGCTGGACCAGCTGCGAGACACTTCCTGCCTCACCCTGGGCACCCTGTAATGTTCAAATATGGTCCAAATTTGTTCAACCAGAGCTTGCAAAAGCAGCTCAAATTTGGTTAGAATCCCTGAAGCAGCGCAGATGCTGCCTCGTCCTGACTATGATGCTAAATCAAATGCAGCTGCTTCCTAAGCAGTCACCTCTACAGCAGGATGTTGTAAACTGGTGCCTTTTATAGCCCCACTTCAGAATCAGGTATCATGCTCCACCCACCTCCAAGTACAGAACTCCATGCTGGAGTGTAAGAACCTGCTGGTTTAAGCTGGCTCTGCAGCTTTTCTGGCGTAGCAGCTGGCACTTGAGCAATGCTCCATTAAAAGAAAAAAAAAAAAAAAAAGAAAAGCTCATAAAACACTCTCTAGGAAAATAATTGCACGTGGCCCCTTGTTTCTGAACTTGTTTAATCTTTCTATGAGATAGAGCAACCATAATTAAATGCAATATTCTGGATGTCAAACTGAAATTCATAGCTTTGATAAATATTAGGTGATTAAGCTATTTATAAAATATATAATTTGAAAATCTGGCATTTCATTTTACATAACTATTATTTCTACCATGCAAGGGCTGCTCTCCACTTGGCTCAGCCTGCTAGAAAAGAAAATTAATGAGGATGTTCGGCTGAAAGTTTAAAACTCTTAAAAAATTCAAATGAACAGAGACAAAGTCTCCTTGGGAAGAAAGCAGTGTAAAAATACTCTTACAAGTGAAGTGACTTCATTATCCCCTTTGAAAATGACTTGCTTGCTTTGTGAACAACTCCCACTGCAAATCCTGGAAATCTTACTGAGTCTTCTGAGAAAAAGGAACATCTTCTATTTAGTGATGCAGTTAAAAAACTCATACCAGAAGGTCCACCATGTTAGGCTTATTATTCCTTAATGTCTTCACAGCGTGGAATACATCAACAGCCCTCTGATGTCGAAGCATTTCACAAACAATACTGATTGCACAAAATGTGCCACTGCGGCCACCTCCATTCCTACAGTAAGAGAGATGAAACAGCTCAGTTACAATTGACTCCATATTACAAGTTTGTACAGCACCACGGATGGCTAAAGAAGACATGAGTTCTAGCAGGAAGAAACAACAGAACATTCCTGTCCCCGAAAGCAACCAAACTCTAGGCAAAACACAATTTTTAATTGGAATTAATGAGCTGAGAGACCTCAGAGCTATGATTCAGAATTCAACAGGCTGAAAGCCTAGCGGGAATACAATGGCTGAGTTTTGCACCAGCCTTCAGTGAACATTTGAGACAGCACAAAGAGGATGCTGAAATGATGACAAGGTGCTTTTAGATTCAACACCCTTTGCACTGTAAACACACAATGTTGCAATAAGCATCAGGCCTAGAAATATTAGAGATATAAATAAATGGATATTTGAGTTCTTTTACTCCAGATCCTTCTGGTTTCCTCCTGGACCAAAAGGCATTTTGAAGGAACAGCAGAAGTTCCAAAAGTCTCATTTGTAACCCTTCTGGTGGCTGCACATTTGGCACGGTACGAGGTGGTGCTGCCACCTTCCCCTGGCAGCAGGCAGAGGGGCCGGCTGCCTGGCAGTGACTACTTTTAAAAGTGTATGTATTCCTCCTTCACCCACAGTATCAGAGGATGAGAACCCAAAGTGACTTGCTAACAAAGAAGCCAGGCAGAAATGTTCATAGGCATGATCAAATACAGTATTTAATAATACTTTATCCCCGGTTATTTTTAATCTTCTAGAGAATCTCTTTCTTTCTGGAAACCCTATTATTTCTAAAGCTATTCGAGGCTTTAGGCTACAATCTTTAGGCTGTGCTTCACTGAAAAGAATAAACCTTAATAATTACCAGAGTGCAGACTAGTTAGGTAGCAGGTCTTTCAAACCAGCTTTGCAAATGGTTGATTTTCAAAGGAAGATACAACATCGCACATCTGTCACATCCAGGCAGTATGAAAAGAATGCTCTCTGCTGCCAAAACATTGCCTGATATTGTGGGACTCTTTGAGAATTTTAATTAAAATAAAGTAATTTAAAAGGATTATATTAGAGCTTTTTCTTTCTTTACTGCCTGGAAGTGACGCATGTGTGATGTTGTACAACTATTTAATATCATCAGCCACCTCAGAGATAACAGTAATTTGCACTTCAAAAGGGTCTTTTCAGCAGAAGATCTCAAAACATTAATTAATCACACCGCACAATGCTTCTTTGATGAAAGTATTATTATCCCCATTCTACAGATGGGGAAACTGAAGAGCAATGACTTGCTCAAGGTCAGTGATAGTGGGAATTATTAATACACTCTTAGATTTTCCTCCATCTATCTAACATTGGGTCTCAACTTTTGAAAGTGTGTTAGTGTATGCTTTTGCCATTAGCATGCCCCTTTTCTATCATGGAAGTGTCTTTAAAAGATGGTTAGAGGAAGAGGGATACAACTGCAAGCACTGAAGACTCAGTCTCAAAAGATTGGCTACTGCTGAGGGCAAACAGCATATACAAGTATTAAGCCATATCAAAAGAAGGATGTTGGCAGAGTGGATGAGAGCTGGTGCCAGTAGAGCACAAAGGTCACAGGAGGACGAAAATGTATACCATTATTATAGAATCATAGAATCAACTAGGCTGGAAAAGACCTTTAAGATCATCAAGTCCAACCGTTACCCCAGGACTGCCAAGACCACCACTAAGCCGTATCACTGAGGGCCTCATCTACACAGTTTTTGTATGCTTCCAGGGACAGTGATTCCATCACTTCCCTTGGAAGCCTGTTCCAATACCTAACTACCCTCTCTGTGAAGATTTTTTTCCTAATATCCAATCTAAACCTTCCCTGGTGCAAAATGTAAGGCAATTACAGGATCATCATAACTGGTCTATCATGCCACATTTACTGCTGTGTTTTACGTCCGGAAGAGGAATTACCCCTCCAATACTACTTATTTGTACAGCCCTTATCTTTAAAAATAAAAGGTACATTGTTCTGAAGGTAAAGTTTTGTTTTACTCTGAATAAATATGCACTTTTTCATTTGCAAAAGTCACTGGACATCTTTATATAAAATAGAGTTAACTTGTACCCGTCATCTTTTCACAGGGTCTACCAAGGGACAGAGAGGGAACTCATGAATCTACATTAAAATTGTATACAATTCCTCTTGTATTCAAAGGTTTTAATTAAGTAGTTGCATTATTGATCCATTTCCAGATTAGACCTCTTCACAAATCTTTTAAAACCTGTCACAAATTCTGTAACAGTATTCCCTTACTTTCTCTCTTCTGTTCCCAGTACTTACAAGCAATGTACAACTGTGCGTCCCTCTCCACCATTATATTCTTCCTGCCACTTCTCTACTTGGCGGATGAGCTTCAGGAAAGAGCGTTTAGAAACTGGAGTGTCTCTGTACATGGGCCATCCCAGGAACTGGAACTGCTGCACCATCCGATAGCCGTCTTGGGGCTGCAGAGATTCAGACAACAAGCAGGAAAAATAAAAGCATTTTTTTTTTTGTACGTAATTGAGATATTTGCATCAGTGAGGGAGGTTGTTCAAGAAGATCACTGCTGACAAACTACTGATGTAATTTCAACTGCCCCTGAGGAGTTATGACTTTTAATTTCCAACAGAGTTATTAGAACAAGAGATTTTAAACAGAGTGCTATACAAATAGACTAGACTAGCACAATGTTACAGCTGCAGGATAAAGCAAGTAATTAATTAATATCATAGCAGAAACTTGATAGCAAAGAGGAAGCTGCAACACAACTTCAATTATATACTTATTTTTATATGCTTCAGCATTTTGAAGAATGCTTGTGTGTTTCTGTCTTTTTATATAAGAAAGGTCAAAACCTCTCAAGATATTTTGAAGCAGGGAACATTTAAAATCCCAAATAAAACCTTCAGATGTTTCTGCTTATAAAAAATCTAACTACATTTTATTTTATTGTGTGCTACTGCAGCAGTCAGAACCCCTCTGGTGAAATGCTACTGAACAGTTGCTTTATGGTGATTTAAAATAAAAAAGGAGCATAGAACAAGTGTTAGTGGCAGAAAATTACAGTCCTTTGAAAAGGGCATAATAAATACACACATGAAAACTGTTTTTGTAGTCTAGGATTTGCCACTTTCACTTCTGTGCAAAGTGAGGGCATTTTAATTCCACTTTTAAAAAAGGCAACACACAGAAATGTTGACATTACAATTTTTTCTCTAGAGTAAGAGGCAATAGAGAGGATGCAATATTAACGAGATAAGGGAATAAACCAAAGTGGATGCAGCATTAGATATGTTTTTCAATGGTTTTTGTCTTCTTTATGTCAGAATTTGAAATCTACTGGTTTCCTGGACAGTTTCTTTCGGCTGACAGCCCCTCTTCCCAAAGCACATCAGCCAGACCCAGCTCCTGCTAAAGTTCACATTAACACTGCTGGAGATCGTGTTTTTACATGGCCACAACTACTGAGAATGCCAGGCCTTCATAGTATTAAAGAAGTATCTTGAGGCTTACAGTCTGTTTCCCTGTTTGGATGTCAGTATGGTTTTGGGTGTGGTTCTGGGGCCTTTCACTGTCCTGGGAGCTATTGGATCTCAGGGCAGTGCCGACTCTTTTCAGCAGGAAGTGCTGCTAATTCCTAGCTATGGTTCTTTGGTGACTGGTACCAGTTCATTGCAAAGGCTCCCTCCATCTGGATGGGAAGAGATGCCTGGGCTGTGGTGGAATCTTTTTTCCACTCAGCTTGGAAGACATGCCTTGTCTAGTCTTGTGACAATTTTGTGGGAGTGTAAAAGCTGGACATGAGAACATATTTGTCCCTCTGAAGTGCTTACATGTATTACGCAGTGTGATTAATGGGACAAGGTCTTTGCTAAAAGACTGGGACTAGTACTGACGAAGATTCCTAGTATTGGTGCACAGCTTTCTTTGCATGGCACAGGATACAAATATGCAAGATGGCTAATTCCACACTGTTGAAAACAGCACTTGGCTACCATACAATCTGAATACTGCATTCATTTCATTTACATTTAACACACTTGAGTTATGCATTAAAATATTTTTTACTTTAATTACACACAGAAGGCTTTCTTTCTCATTGATTACGGCATGACTCAGTATTGCACCATTGCCTCCAAATATATATGCAGAAAAATGAGAATGATTTTATGTGAATTTAACTTTCATTTTTGTGAGTTGAGTACGGTCGAGTCATCTACTGAAAAAGAATTGTTTTGCAATTAATATCCTTACTCTGGCTGCATTATAAATTCTGAATATCCGGCTGATTATGTCTTCTTCTAAATCAGCTGATACAAACTCCACCTGAATAGGACCGTGTCGGTGTACTCCATTTTCTGGCCAGTACTGAGGACACAGCTGTAGAAGACCACAAACACAAAAGAACACAGTTAATAACTTTGAATTTCTTGCTGCCTTGATATACTTTTGTAGATTTTAATTAGTGCTACATTTATTACTGAAATAGTCACACAGTATCTTTATAGAATACACAGTGTACCATCTTCCACCAGTTCAGAGCACTCTGCTTTTACTTGTGTGGAACAACTTCAAACAAATGCCGTTTCACTTAACTGAACATGCTATTGCTTGCTGCTATACTTGCTATTCTCTGGTATTCGGAGTAACACATCTGACACTCAACATCAATTCTGCAACACGTTATGACAAGACAGGGGGGTGCTGTCAAATATTACCATATTTCAAAGACAGTATGAAGCTGAAGGCTGGTATCGCCAAATGTTCTGAAAAGTTGGTAATAAACACACATCAGAATGTGTGCTTTATACTATGAAGGGTGCAGCAGTTCTCAAATCTCAGGAGTTAACTTTCACATCTGTTTCACCTGTGACTGGTGATACTGGCTAATACCAGAATTGCTTTAAATTCTGCAGTAATAATTGCTCAGTATCATCTTACGAGTGCTACCTGAAAATAGTAATTATGCTTTCTCTAGTGCTCAGAAGACATTACTTCTAGATATCTAAAGATCACAAAGTAATATTAACATTATCTTGCACAGTTTTAGTCTCATAATATCACGATGCCTTAATCCAGGAACCAATTATCATCTGTGTTAATACTTTAAAGACTAAATCACCACTTTGCAAGGAGGATTTTGAAGCCAGACTCTGCTTGTCTTTTTCCACAAAAACCCTAATGATTTTTTTTTTTCCCAGGGATATTTAGAGCAGTTCAAGCATGCAGCTTTTGCAAGCATTAACTAAAACTGAGTATGAACTCGTGAAATTTTGTTTGCTTGCAGAAGCATTGATGTCATATTTGGAACTTTATTTTATTCAATAAAACAGCTGTGGTCTTCATTCTGCTGCATTGCTGTTGGTGATCCAGAGCTGAGCTGACAAATCACATTTACTCCAGATGTTGTTTTGCATTTCTTCTAACACTTAGTCCTCAATAAAGACATTTAGAGATGAGTACATTTTAGGAAAACATGACCACTTACTACACCAGTTAAAAAGAGAACAGAGTCTGATTTGCAGGAGTTCACTTTAACAAGTTAAAACCAGAAATTTTGAGTAAGAAAGTATTTTTCTCCTTTATTTTACCTGTTCTCTCTCTCCCCTCTCCCCCCCAATTTGTTCTGCTGAGAAAATTACTTTCAAATATTGTCAAATATTACATAAATTTTTATTATGAAATATGCTTGTGTATAGGGTAGCAACATGCAATGCATACAACTAATGCAAATGCCAGTGCTCAGATCATTTAACATGTGCACAATTTAGTACCCGTCTTTCAAATACATAGGAATACTGTTCAAAGAGGTCTTTGAAAAATGCTTAAAAGATAATAAGCAGAGCTGTTTGCTGGAGCTGTTTTAGGAAGCCACAATTTCAGGCTCTAAAGAAACCAAAAGCATTCAGGTCTGCGCATTTTGCATGCATGTGATGCTAGTGACACTCTTTAAGTCAGAGGCACTGTGAAGGGTTGAATTTAATTTCCCAATAGAGCATAACAATCCATATAAATTGTAATATCTAAACAGAGCTGTAAACACTCCACATATACATAAATAATAATGATAACACTGATTATTAATAAATATGAACGTAAAGCGTGTTTTTAATAAGCTCTGCCCTCTCTCCGCTTCTGTTTGCGCTGAGGTTTTTGAGATTTATTCCTAATGAAAAGATTGTTACTCACATTAGAGGAAAAAGGTTTAACATACTGTGGAGGCAGGTGCATTAACTGCATATCCCAATAGCTTTTAAACCCCGTGAGGCTAATAAATGCTTGAAATAGCCATGCACTATTGTCAATTCAAAACACAGCTCACAAATTAAAACAACTCCGTTCAGCAGTCCCTAACAGTCTGACTCCCTTGAGTCTTTCCTTATTCACTCAGAAAATAATCTTAGACTCATGAATAAAAGTTTTGTCTTTCATTTCTGTTTTTCTCCCTGTAGACAGTTAAGGGCTTGGACTCAGAAATTCAGTCTTTAAA
>JANHGB010053946.1:0-38959 GCA_026283785.1 Coracopsis vasa
CACATCCAGCCTTGACGCACTTGGAATTTATTTTTGTGTGTTAGTAATATACTTTCTTAGGTAGTACAGGATTACTTCACTAGATATGTAATAGTGTTCTGTATATGCTCTAAAATACCAAATAGATAAGTAGAACTTACAGTGACAGGGGAATCTATGATCCCTGAGAGACTAAATGAAGCAAATCACTTTAGGTACTAATTAGCTACATGTTTTCCTACTATTCTCAAGCTATAATCAGTGAGTTTGGGTACTGTATACTTTTACAATTACTGGAATCACCCAGACCCACTGCATGCTTTTTAGGGTAGAAATATTCTAAATAATAGCAGGGGAATGTGTTATCTTTTAAACATTTTACTTGTTTTTTCCCCATGCTGTGCACTGAATGAAATACTTACATGCTCATAGTCTTTGGTGGAAGGGCAAGCAGCAGGATCTTGGCAAATACAGCTGGGTTTCCCTTGTTTGTCCACATGGCACACTTTACCTCTTTTGCAGTGGAAGTTCCTACATGGGTCTAGGGATCCTAGCAAGAAGGAGAGACTGTTAGAAGGAATAGGGTGAAGCCAAACATTTCTGTCAGGTACTACTGACAGTCAAAGCAAAATACAGCCAAATATTCACCAAGAAGTCAGGTACTTTATAAAGTTTGTTAAAATGCGACTGATCTTGTATTGAATAAAGCAAGCCAAACTTTAATAAGGATTTTTTTTTCTTTGTGAGACTGGGAACAGTTCAAAGTTTGATGGGGAAATAAATTTCTCAGAAAAAGCAATTTCTTCTGTAGGGACTGACATTCACTTCTGGCTTCCTTTGGAACATATCCTATCTGTCCTTGCTGAATCTAGTACTGGCACTTGTCCTACCTCAAGCTGCATTCAAGATACTGTTCTGAAACTGAATATTTTCAGTGCAAAATAATTGTCACTCCTGTATAACTGACACAAAAATTTGTGTGCTGTCTATGAATGATTTTCGCAAACAAATGAGTAAATCCAAGGGTGTATGGAAGGGATTCTCTCATAACATAACTGCGATGTGGGATTATGCACAGTTCAGTCATGTGAAATCATGTGCTGCCAAAGGCAGAAAAGAAATGCAGACCAGCAGATTCCCCAGCTGCAGAGAGTTAGCAGTTAAATGATGGTTTTGCTTGTGGCTTACCCAGGAAAGCCTTCTCACTCCTGTTGCTTGCACTTTCCATCTCGCCATAGGAACCACCTGTAGACTTAACCTGTGCAGTCACAGAGACATAAGCAGAAGTTGTGGTAAATCCTGGAAAGACAAAAATACTTGGACAATTTTTTTTTCAGGAACAAGTAGAAAGCTGGCTGAAGCACTGTTTGCTCTGCTTGCAGCAGAAAGGGGTTGCTATGCAAAATGTGCGAGAAGTGCATAAAGCCTCTGGTAGTATTAAGGTGCTCTGGTATTTGGAGTGAGGTGGGGGAAGTAGGGGTGGACAGGAAGAAAGAGGAGCTTAGATCCTTACTTAACTGCAATATTAAAACTCATTCCTTTCTTTTTGAAGAACACCTTGATAGTCCACTGGTTATCTACTTGCTGATGGGTATATGGGAGATCTGGGTGCAGCATCCTCCTTTGTCTGAAGGGACAAAGCCCACATCATTCATCTTGTGTGCAAGTGCTCTAGCCACAGTAATTATTCCAGGAACTCTAGCCCTGCCTTTCCTGGTCATAGAATCACAGAATGGTTTGGGTTGGAGGAGACCTTAAAGCTCATCCAGTTCCAATCCCCCTGCCATGGGCAAAGACACCTTCCACTAGACTGCATTCCTCAAAGCTCCGTCCAGCCTGGCCTTGAACACTGCCAGGGATGGGGCAGACACAGCTTCTCTGGGCAACCTGTGCCAGTGTCTCACCACTTTCATAGTGAAGAATTTTTTCCTAATACCTAACCTAAATCTCCCCTCTTTCAGTTTAAAGCCATTATCCCTTGTCCTGTCACTACATGTTCTTGTAGATGGCTTGAGACTGAGCTCCAGGTTTTATATCTGTGTATCCATATTTATTTGTATATTTTGTTACACAGCCCATCAGGTCTGGAGCTTTTACATGAGTTGTGGTAGCTTCCTTTCTGGTACAATTCATCTGAATGTTACATGTGAAGTGACATAGCATGAGCTAGTTGAATAGTGAATTAGTGGAGAGATGAGGCTTCTGTATATCAATTATTACACCTGTTTTTATCCAAAATATCCTTTCAGTAACCAGAAATTTGAATTTGGGACTCACAGTGTCATTCCCCCTCCTTCATGTTGTACTCAAACTTTATTTTAAAGAGAATTTACCTTATCTTCACTTTCCATTGAACTCATGCTCTGAACAGAGCTTGTTGTTTCTAGTTGCTGATTGCTGTCAGAATTAGATGGCTCATGATCATAATCATCTTGTTCAGAGTGAATAAGGTCTTTAATCTTGACATCTTTGTAATCCTCAGTCTCTCTATGAACTGCAGTGTCATCTTTGGTGGTTTCTTCCCCTTCATGCTCAGTACTGGTGCTCCCCGGCTCATTACTCTGGATTCTCTCCTGTTCCTCATAGGCTGCTTCTTTCCAGGTATTGCTGAGATATTCCTCACTATCAACATCACCACTGTCATGACCATCATTATCAACATTATCATCCTCCGTATCTTGTCTTTTCACTACTGTGTTGTGATCACTCTGATAATTTACTTGAATATTGTCTTTCCTCTCTTGACTTTGCCATTTGTCATCCTGATCTTCATTACGTGTTTTTTGAGAGAGGATTTCTTCTTTATAGGGCTTCTTCTGGCTGTTCTTCCTCTCTTCTTCCTCTAGGTCAAATTTCTCACCATGTCTCTTGGCTATCTGGATTGCTTGACTGGAATCTCTCAGGCTTTCATCAGATTGCATACTGTTTTCATTTTGCTGTATTTTGTATTGGTTACCTTGATTTGTCTGGTAGCCTTTGTAATTTGTATCTCTGTAATCTGTTTCTTCACCCCATTCCTCCTCCTCCTCTTCCACGTGTTCTTCCTCATCACTTTCACTGTTCTTTTCAGATAGGCCAACTGTATTTTTATTATATTTCCATGTGTTATGCTCACGATCAAGACTGAGAGCGTCCACTGGATTTTTTGCATTGCCCAGAACACGTAGTTTGGCTGTATTGCTGTGTTTCTCTTGCCTCCTGAACTGGTAATGCTCAGAGCTGGACTGTTCTCTGCTGCTGCTTCCAGAATCACTGTCCTGGTTACTGGAAGTCAAGCCTGGTTTATTGTGCATCACAAGGAAATTGATGCTTTTTAGGCCATTTTTCACTTGATGCTCACTACCAGTTCTTCCTTGTTTTCTAGTGGTCTGGGGCTCACCCGTGTGCTCAGCATCTGGTACCGATACTTCTGGATTTAGGTTTTTGAGGCTGGGCAGCAAATCACCATTGTCAGCATACCCTGTGATCTCTTCTTTTGAGGCTTCAAGGTGAATATCTTCAGCCTTTAAACAAACAAATAAAAAAACCCAAGTAAATTAATAAATCTTAGAATTTATTTAAGTCAGTGCAATTTCATTTTTGCCTTGTATTGCAAAGCATGACACTGACTTTGTTTTCTTTATTAAAGCTCCTTTTAAGCTAGCCCAGAGCATGAAATTCACAGCTGATGTCTCTTCCATTTCTCAGCAAATTTGGTTATCTGTCCCTTCTTTGATTGCTGGAGTTTCTAAAGGGATCTCTGCAACTCTATTTCAGATCCCATAGACGATAGATGTATATGGGTGTCTTGTGAGATCTCAAAATGCTTACTAATTTAGTAATTTAGTATCATAACTTCAGGCACTTTCAGGCTGCTGTAATTACCATTTACCCCAGAGAAGGAGGATGTGATGCTAGTCTTTCTGCCCAAATAAACAGGAAAAGAGCATCAGGAGGAGACACCACCCTTCACAAGGTGTCATGATAGCAATTCCTGAGGGAGTGCACTGTGTCTTAGCTATTAATCAAGGTATTAATCTACTTTGAGCCTGATACATAATTGCTTCATAGTTGAATTCATCAGGAACTATTGTATTTGGTGGCACCTACTGCATCATAAGCTCGCTAAGCTCACTTATGCATGCTATCAAGCCAATGGCACAACTAATAACTTCAGTGAAAAGGGTTCAAATGCTCAAGGAAAAAACGGGTATTAAAATGACTGGTAGCTCTTGCTGCAGCAATTGTCTTTCTGATATTCACATTACAGCAGCTGCTGGGTGAGTATAGGCACTTCCAATAGCAGCAATACCAGATGTATTTCTGAATAACGTGTGGATATTTAGTGTTGCTTATTGGTTACTACAGGATGGCACCTGATGCTGCTATTCATTAAAACTTTGAGGGGGGGATGTCTTATTTATGAAGACGAAACCTTCCCAGAGCCCAGGTTGCTGGAATAGCATCTCCTTTACTGTGGGCAGAGTCATGACTGCTTGGAAACGAACACTAACAAATAATTACAGAAACTTAAAAAATTGTAGGGTTAGACACATTAATATGGCCCTTAGCAGACCAGTTGTATCCTATTTCCTAATGTGAAGGTGGTATCTCAGTGTTTTACAATTTTGTGTTTGCAATGTGTACTTACAGTCATTTCCCACTCTAAATTTTCAGGAAAAGATTGTATGTTTGCTCAGATCTAACAGAAATTCAGTGAAGAGCTTTTCCAGATTAAATGCACGTTTCTTAAAGACCTTACAAAAAGTGATCTGTATGCTACCAAGCATCTCAAGCTGATGTGAAAACACCTGAAAATTAAGTTTCAAGATCAGGTTTTGGTTTTATTTACATGTTTTGTAACTGCTGTTACATGAGTTTACATGAGTTTTGGGCACTGCTTCGTGCAACTCTTCTATGTCTTTAAACTTAAGCAAAAAACAGCCTTCTGTGAAGGGCTTCCAGTTCTATAGAATTAGAAACTTTATGGCCAAAAGGTCATTAAGATTGTCTATTATGTGTGTCTGTATTTATAGCAGAAGTTTGAGGAAGATGTGGCTCGTGTCTTGACAGGAAGCATCATTATGTGCCACAGCCTCAAGGCAGAGCTGTGTTTAGATGTGGCTTTCAGCTGCCAGTTTTTGTTAGACTTTTGTCCCCAGGGTATAATAAACTTTTAGAGCTCGGTTGCCTGTGAAGATACTTGAGTCTTAATAGCATGGTAAATTTCAGTCAATCTATCTGTAATTAGCTACTGTTAGGGGACAGCTGGCCTTTGATAGATGTTGCATATTGGAACTGATGATTTGTTCGGTATTGCAATGTTTTATTTTGATGCAAGTGTCTGATTTATGAGTTGTTTCTGGGAGACAGCTGTAGGCTGCACGCTAGTGTATGTATCTTAATCTGTTCTGCTGAATACTTCATTAAGGAAAGTGAATTTTTGCTTTTTAAAATGCAGAGCATCATCTGGATTGACATGCAATGCATCTGGAAAGCTGCCCAGGGTGGGATATAATTGATAATTAAAGAAAAAGGTGAACATGGGAGTTGGAATTTTGCATTTCTTACTACAGAGCATGCTCTGAATATTGTTGTTCCAAAACATTCATTGGCTTGGAGTCAAGGTCCATTGTGTCTGAACCACAAATGCTCACTAGAATGGTGCAATAGAAAGGAATTTTAATTTGAGTTAACCATGAATGCAAAAGCTCTATCATTAGGATGCATATATGGCATGGGGCTGCTGAAGTCATCTCTCTCATTACCATCAGGGCTGTGTATCTGGCTTGTCAGCCACAGTGTACTTTTCCAAGATGAGCTGTATCCAGTGCTCTGTGTTGTGAATAATTAAACTTAAGTTGGATAAAATTGCGTGTTTGAGACTGCATTTGATCACTTGGTGTGATAAAGCGAGGATCGCATCCTTCTTGTTCACTGAAGCAGTGATAAGCACAAGTTCGACTGCCATTGGAGCTCATAGTTTGTACAAATATGGGTGTAATGATTATATGTGAGGATTCATTAAAGGTAACTTTTCAAATTAGTGAAACTTCTGTTGTGAGCTTTAGATTTTGTCCTGTTCTGTTTCCAACTATGTAATACATGAGACATGAGTTGCTTGTACTCATTCATGAGGTGAGGGCCCTACATTTTTTTTTTAAACTAAAATTTGCGATCACTCCATATGTACTAATGTGTTTTATATATTTGAGATTCGTTATATAGGCTGCCCCTTAATGTTTAAAGAACAAGAGGAGTACCTTTTCTGGAGTCTTCTGTCCATGGGTTCCGAGTTTGTAGTTTAAGGGATGGCTCTACAATAGACAAATATATTCAATATCTGCACTTAAGTAAGAATTTTGTATAAGTCAATGGGATAACATAGAATATTCACAGAATGGGAAATTAAGTGCCTAGTAATAATAGCGTGATGAGGACTTACTGGAATAGCAAAAGCTGATCCTACAAGACAAATGAAAAGAGCTACAGCCTTCATGCTTTTCAGATCTCGTAGAGGACAATAGTTAATGGTACAGTGGTCGGGTTTAGAGGTTTCCTTTCTGCAAAAAACATGAGAATAAATAAAGTTAGGATTTAGGTATTATGGTCTATAAATGACTGGTGGAGGTAATGTAGTGGCTGCTTTAACTTGCTTAGTCTGAAAACCTACAGAATTTCCACGCAGTGTTCAGTTGTGTGTAAACTCAGGTATTAGACCAGCTTATCTAAAGGATATTTTGGTCTTAGTTCTTTTACAGGGCTTAAGTTGTATGCTGTGTTCACAAACTCTAGTGATGTTACTGGAAGGCAGCGTTATGAATGTACACAGATTCAGCCCTGTAAATCCTTACGTACTCTTCTCAGAAGCTGCTTTGTGAAAAATGTCCCGTTTTATTGACTTCTGAGACAATACCTGTTTGTGGCTTCTCTGTGGCCAAGGTGTCTCCTGGCTGCTCTCCTTTGTGGCTGCAGTAGGAAGAACTGAGTGGTGAAGTCCTGCTCAGCAGGTCTCAAAGCCCAGAAATGCTGTCCAGGCTGCTGGATGGATGGGTGCTGTCCTACTTTGGAAGCAACAAACCCAACTCTGCTGTATGGCAGTGTGCAAGACGGGTGACTGGAAGAATGTGCAATGCGCTAGGAGTTTCTTCAGTCTATGCTAATATCCTCTTGTTGAGTGAAAGACAAGCACCTCATTTTTATCTTGGATGTTACCAGCCAATTTTCTCTTCTCTTGCAGTGCATATGAATTGAAAGAATCTATGGCTGTAGCTGTATGACTGGGAAAAGCAAAAGCAAGCAAGTCGTACTGTTTCTGTCCCCTGCCCCCCTCCCCTTTTGTTTTCAACTGTATTGCTTTCTTATTCTTTGTAGTTTCCTCCTGTTCTTTTTTTCTGTATTCAAATGGAATCAGTAGGATTTTCACTCTGCTTCTGTTTCTTCTCTCGTTCTACTGCCTGTGCTTCCTTGGAAATTGTCTTCTCAGTCTTCACACCCCACCCTTGCCCTTTGAAATATTTTCACTTTCCACGTACCAGATGTCCTTGTTCATTTCTTCCGCCTTTCATTATGAAATGTGTATCACTGTGTCCTTACTTGAAGAACATTGTGTGTTTTGCTGGTTAAACTCCCTGGCATATGAAGAAGCTGGCAGTGGTTTCAGCCAGTTAGGTCAACCTTACTCAAACACAAGAGGCTCAAAGTATGGTTTTAAAATGTTTTTTCTTGGGGAGGGCAAGGAACCCTAAGCCCCAAAAGGAGAATTCCAGGGGAGCCTGTGTGTGTGGGAGCCAGATTGGTGAAGCAAGAAGCAAGGACTTTAAACATTACATTAATTTGTGGTGTAGAAGCTTGCAAAAGCATCCTGGCTACTGCTGTGCTTAGATTTGAAAGGTCCCTGTGTTATACATAATTTAATGTCAATATCTTTCAGTTAATGAAGAGCAAAATACTTCATTAGTGGGGCATATGTGGTATGCAAACCATTATTATTGCAGTTAACTGATTTAGTCCTCAAATTGTCTCTTATCTAATTATCTATTATCTCTTTTGCATCCACAATTAGTTGTTTAAGATGTTTTCAGACGGAAAGACAGAATACAGTAAAGCCATTAATGAGCATATGCAAAATGCCTCACTGGACTGTTGTATATGGGTAGTTACTTCAGCTCAAGGCAAGTTTTGTTAGACTGAGGGTCATGCAGACAACTTGCCAGAAAGGCAGGGGCATAATCCCCATGGAAGGGACCCACACTGGAGCAGTTCATGAGGAACTGCAGCCCATGGGATGGACCCACATTGGAAAAGTTAATGAAGAACGGTCTCCTGTGGGAGGGACCCCAAGCTGGAGCAGGGGAAGAGTGTGAGGAGTCAGCCCATGAGGAGGGAGGAGTGGTAGAGACAGTGGGTGATGAACTGACCACAATCTCCATCCCCTGTCCGCCTGTGCCACTGGAAGAGAGGAGAGAAAACTGGAAGTAGAAAGTTGAGCACAGGAAGAAAGGAAGGGTGGGAGATGGTGTTTTTAAGATTTGGGTTTATTTCTCATTATCCTACTCTGATTTGATTGGTAACTAATTTCCTAAAGTTGAGTCTGTTTTGCCCATGATGGTGATAGGTGAGTCCCTGTCCTTATCTTGACACATGAGCCTTTTGTTGTGTTTTCTCTCCTGTCTCTCTAGAAGGGGAATGTCAGAGCAAATTCAGTGGGCACTTGGTGTCTAGCCAGAGTCAGCCCACCACACTATGCCCTCCACACCACTTTCAGGGTTAGAAAGAAGAATACGTTTTGCCTGAAACTTGGAGGAGGCAAAAGCTCGGAGTTGTTTATTCCATTGCAGTAGGTTCCTAGCAGGGATAAAAGTAGCTCAGCTTAAAATAGCAGGGGAGGGGAGCTGCTTGATGCAGATGTGATGATTTCTCTGAGTAAACAACCCCTGAGTGACCCTGTTTCAGAGGACAGTGCACAGATGCTGAGTTGAGATGGTTTTAAGAGGGCTCTGGTGAACTCAGTCTTACTGAACACAGATACAGTGGGCCATGTTAGACAGCCTTCATGTACAGTCTGCCTCCTAAAGACAGACTTCATGTATAGTGAAGTACATCCAGCTTGTGAGAGCTTCTTCCAGAACTTGAGTGGAATTGCTTTATGAAGAGGATTTCCCTCTCTGAGTATGGGCTACGTGCAGCAGCCCTGCATTGTCATCTCCGTATGCATCTGAGGACCTGCTGACCATGGTGAATGTCAGTCACAGCCTGTGATCAGACATGCAAAAGTCTGCAGATGATGAAGCTACTGAATGATTATCCATCCGTGTGGTTTGCTGAACTTGCAAATACTAACATTTTTCCCTGCAGTAAGGAGAGCTGGAAACACAGCTCACAAATTCAATGTTAGCTTGGGTAAGTGCTTTAAAAAAAAAAGTCCCATTTAAAGATTCATGATTTTGTGTCTCCCCTTTGGAAACCCAAAGGTTAGAACTCATAGGCTCAAGTTTTCACTGGGATGACTGCTTGTGTCCCTCAGCCTTCAGCTGCAGAGACTACTGCTCGGGGTTTGTGTCACTCCACACAGTTCTGCAGTTGCTGGTATCTTTGCTGAAACTCAGGCAACATTGGAGATCAAAGAGACTACTTCCCTAACAGGATGACTGCACAAGGGCTGCCATTCTGATAGTGTGTCAGCAGTCACTTGAAATACTCATCAATGACATTATTTTTGTCTAGAGGGCTTGGAGTACCGGCATCTGGCATGCCTGCTAGTCTTGCCTATCCTCCTCAGCTGTGCTTGATCACATGTATTTTATATAGCAGTCTAGCTCAGTCACTCAGGACTGTCACCAAGGTCTACTGCTTCTCATTGCTCATAGCAGGGAGTCTGCATCTTTAATTGAAAATTAGAAAGAATTTCAGGAATAGGTGAGATGCCAAATGCAGTCTTCCCTGCTGCCTCTGTATTTTGTTTCTGATTCAGCACTGTTGTCAGCCACCAAAATAGCAAGCCTAATACAACTGAGGTCTAATAGGGTCTCTCACTTTTGGAAATGCCACCCAGAAGTGATTAGCTTGCAAAGGCTGTACCTGAAAGTGACAAATGCCTCGTGTTTAACAGAAGAAATCACACAGACTGACCTACTTTCGGTTCTAGCTTTGGCAGAAAACTGCAGAGGCTTTTGTCATTGGACCTAACTCTAGAAGATGAAGCTGCCCAATCCCCTGCCATGTAATGTGATTTTTCTTAAATGTATTTATTTAATTTTAATTACCCCATTGAAACTTTCTGGACTGCAGTAAATTGGATGTCTTAGAATTATTGCAAACAGTCTCTGCTTGGTGCTCTGTCAAGCTTGTTAGCAAGAAAGGCTGATGCCCACAGCCTCACTGATAAATGCTATGAAGATCTAGTCCTCAAAGCCAGGTGATGATCACAGCATTAATACTCTGAGTAGATGGAGTTTGTGTACACGTATTTGTGTACAAGGGAAAATTAATAAGTGTGGAAATGGAGAATTCTCCGTGCAACATCTGTTCTTTCTTTAACCAAGAGGTACAAATGATACTCTAAAATTGTGACTGGTACAGTACATTCTTATATCTAGGTCTGTTTCAAAAGCCCTTGTGGGAGCATGTGTGTGCATACGTGTTATTTATGTGTATAAGCTGGTTCATGTGTGTACATATATAAAAATAAAAGGCAGAGTTTGAGGCAGAAATCTGATCTGAGTACAAGAAGAGATTGTAATTAGGAAATAAATACCAAAGCATGAAACTATTCCACTCATTCTGTACCAGTATAATAGCTGCTAATGAATGTTAATCCCTCTGATGCTACCAGTTTTACAGCTGCAAAAGCTGAATGCACAAAACCCCAAAGCAAAGTATTCCAGGACATGTTAAAACATTTTTTAAATAAATGACTCACATTAACTTAATGTAATTGTTTGATTTGTTACTTCCCTTCTGCTGTTTGATTTTATTTTCTACATGTTGAGATCTGAGGTTTTTTCAGATCTAGGTGTTTTTCAGAGCCCTGTGTAGTTTAAATCCAGTTCAAGCCAAAAAGAGCTGCTTTGATTTAATTAGAAAAAGGTTCAAAATGAGACCTCTTTAGTGGCCAGAAGTATTTTCTATATTTGATATCAATTGGTGGGTTTTGTCATATCGCAGAATCTGCATTTCTTTCCTGGATGCCCTGTTCATTACAGGTTTTTACCAGTTCTAACAACACTGTTTGTGAAAGGCTTCTCCAAAACCAGCCACAGTTTCTTTCTCTCCTCTCCATTATGGAAAAGAGAAGGATGAATCTGGTTTTTGTGGCCTCGTTAATTCGATTAAGATTCCTGAACTGATATTACATGAGGCTGTGGCAAGTGTTGGGAAAGCAAGTTTCACTGTGGCTTTCAGATGAATGGTTGTACGCTTCTGCACAAGGCATGTATTTTGCTTGACTCTTGACCATTGCATAATGCTTTATGGCTTTGCAGGATCACAGGGAAAGTAATGGTCCCAGGACTAAGACAAAGGACATGTCCCTCAACACAGTAAGTGTACAGTTGGTGTTTTATCTTATAAAGAACATTTCTTCCTGGTCTAGACATAAGTATCTGAAATTATTTATCCTTAAAACAAAGAACAATACTCTATGAAATAGAGTATTCAGCTATTCCACAGTGAAAAAAGCTTGCAGAGGGTTAGGTACAAGGCATTCTAAGGTTCTAATTAAAAATAAAGAAGAAACAGTACCATAGCAGTAGAAGAGGTGCTCCTTCTTGGTTAGCCACTGATGAACTGGAAATCCTTGAGCCTTGCAAAATCTCGCTGCTTTTCCTGTGATGAACTTTTGTGTCTGGTATGGAGTGTGTTTGCTGTGAGCTTCAATGAAGGAAGATGATACTCTGTGGGTCTTGGTAGAACTAGAGGAAACAGCCTCCTAGACTTCCATGGGATGAGGCAGAGGTAATGGGCTGGTGTGATTCTGCTGAATTAATTGAATCAGAGGGACCATTCAGTGTTCATAGGCTCCAGGCCAGCAGAGCCCAGCCATTGTGTGGGAAGGACGTATCTAGTCTTCTGTGGGGAGGGGAGCCAAAGGGAGCGGGTGCAATAGTTTCTGCTGCATTGGCTGGCCCCAGAAGAGCTGAACTAAGGGATCAGTTGAGGAGGTCACATTGTGAGCCTGAGGGAAAGTAAAGTACAGAGAATGCTGCCTTTGCCGAACTTTTCAGTGTTGTTTCGATGTACTGTACATGGCAGTGTAAGTCTGTAAAGAGGCAGAAAGTGAGAAGTGAAAAGCCAAGCTCTAAACTAAAAATGTAAAAAATAGGGTTGGCTGGTGTGTCTTGCAGAAGTCTTAGGAGTTAGCTATTTTGAAGCTGTTGCCATGACTGTGCTGCCTGTTTCATAGCGATGGTGTAGAGCAAGTTGGTGTAAGTGTGAAAACTTCTACAAGTGATCCCTGCCTGCAACAGATGCTTTGTGGCTCTTGGGTTTGTAATGATTCAGTAGTAATGAATTTAATCTTACTTTTTTATTTCCCATTTCGTTATTCCATAAAATACACCTCCCGAACTGGAAAATTTTCTGTGAGGTTCTCAGATCAGAAATAGGGGATCGGATGCACCAATGTAAGAACAGAGTGGCATGTGCAATAAAGTCAGCAGATAGGTCTCCAATTTCCCATTCTGCCAGTATTATGCCTTACTAATGAGGATGCTTTGCATATTGTATTGACACAATTGTAAGAGGTGTCAAAGTAAAATGAAATAAAGTGTATGAATGGTAACAACAATAATGCAAATGCTGAGAAGTCACTCATTTTAGATAATGTTTTAACTTTTTATTTTAAGGCTACAGTTTTAATAGCTTGTACTCTGTTCATCCCCAAAGCAACAGACATTGTGAAGATGATTAGATGAGATAAACAAGTTACAGTGAGAAATGTATGAAGATTTACCATGTTTTATGTGGCCAATAGTGAAGTGTATTGTTAATAAAATAATTAAAATTAAAAAAGAGGCTGAAATCACAGCTGAGCTCTCTCTCTGTAGAGCAAGCACAAAATAAAACTCTGACAAAACCCCATGAGAAATTCTTTAAATCCTTTCCCCTTTTATCTCTGCTTCTTTGCCTGGAAACTAATTCGTGCCTATTGGAGTTGAAATTCTGCTGGTCTGTCAGCCAGTCAGCGTCTGAAAGGAGCAGTGATATTTCAGAACTTCCTGTTTGTTTTTTCTTTTGTTGTGCATTACTAGAAGATGATTGGTTTTATCTATTCAAAACTTTGTGGAGTGCCAGGAGCATCCCTCTTTGTACTATCAGATTAGCTTCATTGGAGCATCAAAGATAAGTGGGTTTATGTGATTTTTAAATATTCCAGGTATGGACAGATACTTAGCTAATAGAAGAAAGATATTCAGGTAGCTCAGCAGAAATTAGGACAAATGCACCAATGCTAATCTTACACTAGCAAAGTATTCAGCTCTTTTTCTCATGAGATTTTCAGATAATGGCTGTTAACATTGCTTTGAAATTGTTAATTCATAAAAAAGCTGCTGGACTGTCAAGAACTGTGCAAGAACTTGAACCTGAAATTTGTCGGGTTTGAAGGTTATTATTGGAAAATGTGTATGTGATTTCTAAGCTTGGCCTGTTTCTGTGTTGAAACAGCTTTCTTGGGGCTTATAGGATGGGAGGGGAGGAAGTGTTTTGGTTTTGAGGATGTTGGAGGATTATACATTTTTTATCAAAGCTGTTGCATGTTTCTAAAATGTTTCATTGAATTAAAATTTCTGGGTTTGCTTTTAAGACAAAATGCTTTGTCCAAGAAAAGATACCTGGCTGTCTTCTGGGTGTCATCGGGCAGCTTGAGCTTGTCTCAGAGCCATCAGCACTAGTGACAAAGTCTGCAGCCTTTCCCACTGTGTCAGGTAGTGTAACTTTTGGAAACCCTTTCATTTGATGCATTACTAGTTCTCTCACCAGAAAGAGGTGCTGTACCATCATGGTAAAGTATAGGGGTGAGGGGGAAGCCAAGTTGTTGCTGTGCAGGAAAACTACAACCTAGAAATTATTGTTGTGACTCATTAGAGGATTCCATTTAGAAATAGAATAATTATATCCTGTCCTCACCTCTGTTTTACTTAGGAGGAAGGACTTGAGCACTAGTGTGTTTGACAGATAGATAACCTTTTAGTGAGGTATATGGCTGCGTCAATTCTGGCTTAACAATAGAAGGGCATGAATTCATTTAATACCAGTATTACGACAGAGGTCCTGGCTTGATCTTTGCTTTGGTTTCCATTTGTGTTTGTGCTGTGCTTGTAGCCTATGTGCTGGATACAAAAATGTGGGACACATCTCAGCACGTGTGTCAGTGGAGAGGCACTTTCTTATTTCATTAGACTTTGGCCTGAACCCCTATTTAATGAGTTAAGACTAGGTATTTTCCCAAATTGCCTGATCCATGCATTGCAGTTAGCAGTGAACATGAGAGCTTCTATCAACATGTGCTTGAGAAGTATTGATGTATCACTGTGACTGGTGCATCAGAGGGTCCCATTTTGTTTGTCTGCTGTACTGTGCAATTATTGATGTACCTCACATGAAATGCTGGCTCCATTTTAGACTTGGCTCTTCAATTTCAGCTGCTGTGGTTTAAGCTGAACCCAGGACAGCAGCCTACTCTGTTAGGGTGAAGTCATGCATTATCCAGCAGGAGGGTGGGAAAAGTGGACATGTGGGGTTCTCCTTCAGAGTATTTTCAGGCACAATGAGTGCTTACTGGTGAATATTAGTAAGTCTAACCTGTAGTGAGGAGGATTATGGCTATTGGAAGGAAAAAAAATTGCATGTAGAGGAAATCGAAAGGGAGAATATGCAGCAAACAACACAGAAAGATTAAACGTGGGAGAAAGAAGACAAATGAGTACAGGGAGGTGAAAACAATTTGATTTCTCAGTGTCTCCCTGTGACAGCTGCTAAATGGACACTTGAAACAAAGGGCGAAGGAAAAGCTCTGAGAAGTTTGCATTGCATTTATTAATATGCCTGTCTTGCCTTGTATTCCCTGGCAGAACAGGTCTGTGGGCATGACTGACTATGGGGAAGAGGAAGTTAGACTGAAAAGACATTTGCTTTTATTGGAGCCATCTGCACATCTACATGCTTGGCACAGCCATAGGCCTTCAGATCTCTGCCCACAAGAGAGTGGTGTTGAGCCGTCCACTTCCATATCAGGTACAAGAGTCCAATTTATGTTATTTCAGAATGTAAAGTATGTCTTAACCTTGATGCTAGTTCTCATTCACAACTAAAATTTGACTTTTCCATCAAATATTCTTTACCCTGAAATGAAAAAATGTGAGCAAATTGGAATTCAGGTGGGGCTTCTACAGTAGGTGAAGAAACTGCGTGTACATGGGCAATTGTATCCGTGATACCCTACTTAGCTTATGTGTCCCTGGTTTTTCTTTTTACTGAAGGGGGAAAAAAAGAGCCACAAAACAAGAGACAGACATGAAATAGAGTCTGATTACAGCCAGGGCTGGTCATGCAGTGCTGACGTGTGTGCGCCATGGCTTCCCAGATTGTTAGGTCATAGTCTGCCAAATGGTGTTGATAGGGCTCTAAACACATCTGTGGTTGTCTGTTAGTTATTAATTAACAGGTGATTAGGAAATTAAGGGAAATCTTTGTGTAACTTCCTTACCAAATGGTGCACCTGAAGCCTTTTGTGAGCCTGTGAAGTGGCCTTCATTTTGGATACCTATACAAATAGATTCTCAAAAGACTACAGCCTTTAGCAGCTCCAACTGGAAATGTTGACAGCTACTGCTCATCCTGTCCTATTGGAAATAGTTGCTTGTGTGGGTGTGAAACATACGGGCATTTTATGCAGAGTTTAGTTTTCTTGAGAGCTAGCCAGGTATCGAAACTGGTTGGAGACAGTGCTAGGAAAAGGAGGCAGCTGGTGCCTTCGACCAGCTCTGTTCCACCTCAGTTCAGTTGTGCTGCACCAAAGGAACAGCAACAGAGGTTTCCCGAGCCTTACTCTGAAATGGGCAGAAGAGTGTCTAGATATGTCAGTGTATTGCCAGTTGTGGCTCTTTAGGTATCTTATGATAGACATCCTGATAGGAAAGCTTGCCTAAGTACTTTCCATGCATTGCTTTCTAAATTATCTACTGAAAATAAATCACTGATAATTATAGTGTTTATACAATATATATGTGTGTGTATATATGCATATATATTACATCCTCTGAACTAAGTAATATTAGTACATTATTTCTTCCTTCTCTTTTACCTCAAAAGAAACAAAACTTGACTGCCTTCAGAAGGCTCCTTGTGCTGAATTTGGAGTGAAATATTTATACTATGAAAAACTGAATTTCAGCACAGCTTTTTTGGCTGTAAAAGCTGCCCTTCTCAATTAGAGATAACAATGTCCTGGGTCCTTCCAAGATTAACAAGCATCTCTTAAGATGTAGCACAATAATAAATGCATATGAGTTGATGATATTTTGAAATTGAGCTACCTCCTAAGAGGTTTTCAGTGAAAATCTCAACAAAGTGTGGTATATCATTAAAAACATTAAGAAAGTCACAGACAGACTAAGTTAAAAGTCCTCCTGTGTGTTCTTAGACTGTTTTTTGGTAAGCTCTGCACCTAAAACCAGGTTCCAGAGCTATACAGACTAAGTGGTTTCACAGTTTGTCTTATGCACTAGTCTAGCAGCGCTCCATCATCAACGTTTTTTTCCGTATAGCAGGAGTTCTGTCTTCTTGCACATTATAATTCCTTTATTTTATTACATGGTGTTTTCCAATCCTTCAGCAATCCTGATTTGTCGAAGCCATATATTGCTTTTCTCAATGTTGGTGCTCTTTAGTTCTTGATCTATCTTTATTAAATGCTGTACCGAATGTATTTCTATGTATGATTTTCACGATGCTTGAGATAAGAACAAGCATCAGCCAGGACTCTTGTTGCCTGAATGTATGGACACGAGTTGCACTTATAACGACTGGGAACTGACTCCAAAACAGGACAAGGCTCTGATGAGGCTGCCTATGTAATGCTGCTAAATCAGGCTTTCGTCTTTCGAGGCGTGATGCAGTGAGTGTATTAGAGACTCTCATCCTGTCTCCTGTGAGCTGCTGCACTGGACTGTGTCATGTTTGACCACATTGCCTACATAAGCTGAAATTAAATGTTTAAAAAAGAGGGAGAGAAATAAACATCTTTCCCAGCCAGGGAACATTTGACTCCCATCGGGGAGGAGCTATTTTAAAGCTCAGACTGAGGGATGGCTATTTTTGCCTTTCAGACAGACAGACCAACTAAGCTAATGATCTATATTGTTCAAAATGGTGGGTTTTTTTTGACCAAATTCTTAAAAAGAAGAAGAAAAAAAGAACAGGAAAAGTCCTTAAACCATCAAGAGGTAGTCATGGCTCTAAACTGTAAAGCTCTTATCTGTACATTTGCTGTAATAATGACGCACACAGATTGGAGGTATTTTAAGGGCAATTCTGCTGAAAGCACTCATGTTGCGCAGTCTTCAAGTGTGGCTCGGGAGGTGGTGGTTATTCCACGTAATCGTTGCAGACACAAGTGCAGTTAGAGGCTTTCGGGGAAGGGCGACACAGAAGCAGACAGTTACACAGTGGAGACTGCTGTCCGAACAGGATCAGGTGTTGTTGTGGCTCATCTACCTTGCTGCTGATGCTCCACTGAGTAAAAGCCTTAGGTCTGTCTGTGTAGAGGAATTTAAGTCTCAGTGCAAAGGGATCACATGCTTTTCATATTATGGATGGATGCCATTTCATTCAGTACGGAACCCGACTGCCATGTGAAGCAGCTCTGCAGCTGTTTGGCAACGCCGTGAAAGAAATGTGAGTGGAGAAAAAAGCTGTATCTGCTTGTGAAAGGGAAGTTGATGTAAAAAGCATGTCAAGACTCACAAAGGAATTTGTCAAGACCGTTTGTTTAATAAGTGCTGTGATCTTTGGTGGTGACAAGCAGCAAAGCCTTTGTCCGTAAAGAGACATGAATATTGTGTAACATTGCACTGAATCTGTTCCTCGTTGATTCAGGAACAACATGGCCTTAGCCTGGACTATCAACATCTCCTGTTGTGGTCTACTGCTAATATTCCATATAGCCTGCAAGTGGCTTATTTCAGCTCTAATGCTGCCTCCCTTTCGCTCAGAAATTGACAAAACCCAAGTGTGGTTTTGTACAGCTAAAGTAGCCAGGCCCTGCTCTTGGGCTTGCCTCCAAGGTATCATGTCAGGGAGCATCCCTTGCTGCTGGGAGCTCTGGGGTGGCATCTCTTGGGGGTTTTTCACTTGGCTGAAGGCAGCCAGGCATTGCCTTGGAGCAGGCAGCTGCTCTCAGGGGTCTGCAGGGCACAGGAGGGTTTCAGTACCTGCCATGGCATGGTGCCCCCAGCTTCTGCCCTGGGTAACTGCTCCTGTCTTCCCTCAGGTTGTTTCCTTGTCCTGTGCATCCTCGACTTGGCACAATTGCCTTTCCCTCAAATAGAAATGAATACCGAGGAGGATGTGTTGTTCATGACAGCACGAAGGTCAGGCTCCTATCAAATGTGCCATCTGCATGTGTGATGTCTTGCTGCCTACAGCCTCTCGCAAGACAAAGAAGTGTCTGTGGGTGGGTGGGTGTAATGCCTGTGTTTCAGTGAGCGATGGGTTTAAAAATACCACTTGTGAATTACCTGATGGGAGCAGTTTTAGGAGGCAATCCACGCCCTGCACGTTTCAGTTCTCTGGTGGGAAATGTTTGTTTCAAAACAAAATTAACTATACATGAAGGGAACAGGGCGCCGAGAGGAGATAAATATCTGTCAGACTCGGGCAGCATCATTGTGTTACAGAGCCTGGTGGTTTTCATTGCAGTCCCAATGCCTCTTTGGAGTAGCTCAGGTCACTGGATTAGTATCAGGGAGAGGGGAGCAAAGGGGAGATGGGGTGAGCTGGGAGTGGAGTAAGTAGGTGACAGGGACCTTCTGGTGGGAAAGGAGGAGTGAGGAGAGAAAAACACTCTTGCCGTAAGATGTCCATTGTCTCTAGCTCCCCCAGCACCAGAAATACAAAAGACATTTATGTGGGCCTATTTCCCCTTTAGGCAAAGTTTTGGGGTTAGGGAAGTCTTGATGTAGTTGAGCTGCTTTAAGATGTGTGTCTGACTGGTCCTCAGTCAATTTCTTGGATTCTCAGAAAACCATATCACCTCTTTTGTATGGGTTCTAAATTATTTTATGTGTGAAGGCTTTGTGGATAACTCCAGATGGTTGCGTTTACCCTGCATATTCAAGAAATGTCTCACATTGTAGAACTTCGATTTCTATTGATATCTTGTTATTTTCTTTTATTTAAAAAGCTTTGTTCAGTCATTTCCTTGCCATTACAGAAAGCCCTTGGTAAATTATACAGTACTGTTATAAAAGTGTTTTCATTATCTTTTGCCTAAATGAAGTCAGGATAAAAGATTAAAGCATTCTTTTGATAGGCCTTTTTTATATGTCTGTTTAGGTATGTTTTATTAAAAGGGTTTTAGAAGTCTGTCTTTTAATCAAAGACCAGTGTTCACTTCCAATTACCCTTCTCTAGTGCTATAGCAACAACTTCCTGTCTGAACAAGTCATACTAATTTCAGTGCTGAAAAGCCAAAAATAGCTGTTGGGAGAGGAATCAAATTATAGTTTTACCATGGGATGAGGTGGTGGGAAGGAGAAGGATGCTGCACCTTCTCCCTGTGTGGGCACGGGTGCCTGTCTTCCTGTGCTCAGGACCTGAATGGGGAGCAAACAGAGCTCTGTGCAGGCACCACCTTCACTATGCTGCATCCCTTCCCTGTGTTGGAATCGTGGCCATAAGCACTTGTTCAGCTAAAGAAATGGCCATCACAGCTAAACCTAGTTCAACACCCACTGAAGGCAGGTCAGGGGAGGCTCAGCCAGAGCAAGCCTGGCTGGTGTTGGTCCCCAGCCCATGCTAGCTCATCGGAAAGCTGATGGCTGGCACTGGCACTGGTGATGCTGTGCAGCAAGTCTGTCCCTGTACAGCACACAGCCAACATGGGCTGGGTTTACTAATGGATCTACACTAGGAAATGGGTTTTCTTGAGAAGTTCACAAAAGTGAGTGTTTTTCGCTGGTGCTTGTTCGAACATACTGTTTGCATTAATGCTCAACTAGCTCTTGTCAGCTTTATTTTGGATTTTAGTTTCATTAAAAGTTAAAATTTGGAGGAGAATCAAACTGAAACCTCCCTTTATTCCACCTGTTTTTCAGTTGTGCAAGTTGGTGTTGGGGAGAATGGAAAGTCTTGAACTTACCTGCTGGAGCTGGAGTGCATTAGTCATCTGAAGAGATGACAGCTGTGGGCATGGGCAAGGTTTGAATGTGGGCTGTGTAGTGAAGTGCTTAATCCCACGATGCTGAGAGGACTACGGGTGAAATGAATCAGTTTTTGTGATGCTGGCCCAATTTCTCCAGTGAGCAGTGAGTTGTGCCCAGACCCTGCTGAAGGCAGAGGGTGCCCTGGTACATCAGCTGAGGTGATGTTTCCAGGGATCCACCCTGCATGGCTGGGCGGACAGAGGAAGCCCTTACATGGCTCTGCATTCCCATTTGGGCTGCCTCTGGAGAGGTGCCTGCCGGAAGACAGAGGTGATGATGCCACTTCCTTATAGAAGACCACAAAGTATACCATGTAATTACATCTGGGCAGAGCAGCACAGGCACCTTACAGTTAGCATACGTGCCTTGAGAAGGCAGGCAGTGCCTGGGCTTGCAGGCATTTCAGGAGGCACAAATAGTAGAAACCCTCAGGAAAGCTTTTGTCAATGACTTGAGCCCTGAAGTTACTAAAAAAGGAATAAATCGTGGTGGTGTTGTGTACCTGCTCCAGCTGTGGGACCACATAGGCTGGGAACAGGCAGCAGTTCTTGACCCTGCTTCCTCAGGCAAGACTGGTTTGCATCAGTCTTCCTTGTTTGGTTATCAGATCTCCACATCTTTTTGTTTGTGAGTGGTTATGCGGAAGTGTTACTTATGTGCACAAGGGTAATTGCTTATTGAGTATTCATTTCTACCAGCATTTTTAAGATTTCTGCTCACTTTATCTCTTGTGTGATATTATTCCATGTACTCAGCATGCAGAAAACCCCGTTGTGTGATAAGAGGAGTCTCCAGTGGGAATAGCAAAGAGGAAATAGCCTGAGTCAAAAGGTTGCCATCAGCATGCACAATCACATGTGTGTAACTCCTTGGAGGTGTACCATTGAATTCAGCTGGAAGTTTAATAGAGTGTGAATATGCTTGTCCAGCAGAATTAGTCTGTTGTATCAAACTTCAGTCTGTCATTTACAGTGTGCTCAGTTAAGCTGATTGGTACAGAATTACAAACAGCAATTGGGGGGTGGAGGGAAGATTTCTTCATGAATAGATCAAGCAAGGAAGAGTATTAAAGTCACCGTGATGTTGAGAGTGAATACTTGGTCCAGTCCTATAACCGGTATCTGAATTGTGTGAACTGATTGCTGGGGTGAATAAATAGAATGTCTTCTAAATCTAGGTCTTAAAAGCAGCAAGCTTCAGTTCCTACTGCAGTCTGTGTGAATGTGGAGCAGAAATACAGATTCCTGTCTCAGGATCAGGGATGGCTGCTGTCAAGTGCTGGGGCAATATTCCCAAGCTGCCTTTTAGTGTATTGGCAGTGCAATGTGCACAGGCGCCCTGGAACATGCACACCAGCACTTTGGCTGCTGGTGGAGTGCTCGTATGGCTTTGTCATTTGTCACCTACAACCTCGCATGCTTTTTTCAGGAAGAGTATTTCCAGTTAACCATTCCAGGTTTTTCTTTGTCCCTCTGATATACAAAACACTGTTTTCCCCACCCCACCACTATTTAGACACTCTTTTAGGAACTAAGGAAAACCAAGAAATATTTCATTGGATTTAATGCTTGTTTCTTACTGAAAGTGGTTTAACATAGGCACATACATTCCTACGTAATGTAAAATAACATCTATGGGTTTTTTCTTGTATAGACCCTTGTACAATATGGAATATCATGAAAGATCTGGCTACAGGAGTTGTGTAATAATAGTTAATAAGAAGTTAGATCATCAGCTAAGCATCTTTGCATTGGAAATGAGGCTGTTCCTGATGAATCAAACAGAAGAAACACTATGCCTTTCTGGCTGGAGAAGGCAGAAGGGCAACAATGGGGTTCCTTAGCTATTGGAAAGCTGTAGCCTTTACACCTGCCTAGGGTGCTTGTGGGTAAGCATCTGGATTCCTCCTTCCTCCCCCTCCTCTGTCCTTCACACTCCAAGGAAGCAGGCAGCTTTGGACTTCTCCTGCCTCTTCTGCCCTGACCATCTTTCCTGGAAGGTTTGGCTCCCATCTTTGCTGTGGGACAAGCAGTTTGGCTGTGCATGGTGTGGGTGCTGTGCTGAATGAGCTCAGCTCAAAGGGAAGCTCACCCAATGCATGATGTGGTCCTACAGCTGAGTTTGGGCTGGGTTTTGAACAATGAGGGCTCAATTACTTTGTAAGCACAGGAGGAAATTTGCATATAAATTAATAGGTCTTTTTGAGTGTTGGACAGTGCTTCTGCTGTCCCAGAGATTTAATATCTTCTGTCTTGCTTTTATTTTCTATGGCTGTATTGAAGTTGAGAATTCTCTGCTTTCCGGGGGGAGGTTGGGCTGTTTGGGTTTTGGTAGTGGTTTTTTGTTCTTTTTTGGTCTTTTTTAAAAGTTATTAACATTTTGAAGATGAAAGGAAAATGATTAAGGAAAAGGATGTTGTCAGATTAGGGGAGAACATCTCAGCTCAAGCATTTCAGGGATTTAGCTCATTGCAAACTAGACAAATTTGAAGACATGATTTTTCATTCCCAGCCACAGTAAGGATCTGGTAACCTTCTTTCCAATGGGGCCTGGCACAGGACACATACACAAGGAGTGCACAGGCTTTGTCAACAGATGATGCTTTGATTATGAAGCAGGCTTTCTGCTCACATGGTTAGTCAGTGATGGGGACCATGTTTCTCTGTTGTTCTCTAATAGAGTTTTGTGTGTTGTGCACCCAGAAGCCTGGCTGAAGGCTGGGCTGCCCCAGCTCACAGCTGCTCAGCAGCTTCACGTGAAGCTTATAGTGGGGAAAATGCTACAAACTGGCTTCTGTTCGTTGGAGGTATGAACCAAATTGCTGCTGGTCTCTTACTCAGGGCTGCATTGACGGTGTCTATCCAGCTTTTCCAGGCTCCCAGGGGATTGTGGTAATGCTTCCTGTCCAGCTACACCAAGCAGTGATAAATTTAGACCAAGTGAGCCATAATGACAGTACAGGAACCAAAGGAGTGCTGACCGCCCTCCCAGGAGGAGGGTCGGGTTGTCCCTACAGATGTCTTCATCCCTTGAGCTGCCAACCCTGACCTGACCTCTCTGCCCACTCTGGGCAGCCTGTGCCTCCTCATCACCCATGCACTCATGCTGTCCCTGTTTCATACAATCATATCAATCAGTCATTTCCTTCTGATGTATTTTCCCCCTCCAACAAGAGGTCAGGGTACTGTGAAGCTATAGACCTCTGATAAGCACACACAGTGCAGCTGGCTGTATCCCAAACCTGCAGCTCGGAGCAGGTCACTCCAGCTGCCAGCTGATGTGAGGGCAAACCTGGCCCCAGCTCATTGCTATGTGTTGTTTCCCAGGAGCGCTCTCACTGTGCTGCTTTGCCAGAGTCTGGCACAGATATCTGCAATTCCAGTTGGAGCGGGGGTGAGTGCAGGGAGATGCTTGGAGAGGGCTTTTCACATTAAGGCTCTGTTATTGTTCCATTTCCAGCTTGTGATTGACAAGTACACACTGCTCCCACCTCCCAGTGGACTGACTTCTGAGCAGGGAATGGTTGTAGAAGATATTGTACTCTGAATGAAATTTTAGGAGCCGTAATTATCCATTGCTGTCACTATGATTACTGCTGTCTGTGCTGAGCTATTGACAGCCCAGCCACACTAGGCTGCCTGATATCTGTGCCAGTAGTGTCGATGGGACAGGGCTTCCGGAACTTGCCCTCTATATGTATTGGGCAAGAGTATGGTGCATCTTCTTGGTAGGACAAGACCAGCATGCAGGTCACCTTCCTTTGGCATTGTCATGGAGACCTCAAACAGTCTGTGGTGCATTTCAGTCTGAAAGATGTGCCTGAAATAGGGCAAATGATGGGTGACTTTAAAGTGCTTTTTTTCTCTGGCTGTAAAGGAAGCTCCATGGTAGACACCCGAGGATGGGTTAATGATTCTATCCTTGTGCAGAGGGCTGCTGGTCTTGTGCAGGGGTCTAGCATTAGCGGGGCCCTGTGTGTGCCTGTAATTCAGAGCTCCAGGATTCAAGCACCTAAGATGTGTTTTTCTAACAGTGAGAAGAAATAGCAGATTTTAAAGGCTTAGCATGAACCAGTATTGTTGGCGCCTCTGCGCTGTGAAAAACATGATGTTAACTTCCATCTGCCATGTACCACAGTGTTTGTAGCTTTGAGGCTTGCTGCGGGGGGAAGCTGAAATGTCAGTGCTGTTCTTCAAAACACCTAAAATGTTACCATTAGCTACTGCATTATGTGTTACATTACCGCTGTGAAACACAGGTAATATTTACTCAGACTTCAGGGAACAGGCATGATGCCTTTGCTCGAATCCGTTGCATGATGCAGAGGAGCCATAGCCATGCTGCTTCTCCCCCTTGTGCCTACAGCCACCAGCTATGGTTTGTCCACCTGCAAAGCAGGTTGTGACATGAGAATCTGGATGCTTTGCAAGGCTAAGCACCCATTAGAGGAGCAGTGTGGGAATCCATCCTTTGGGGTCAGGCACTGGGTAATTCCTGGTGCTAATGTGGCATGTACAGGGAAAATGAATAGGAGGCATTCCTGCCTGCTCCCAATTAAAAACACAGCCCTGCACTGTAGTAACTGTCATCAGCAAGTGCTTGGCCGAGGGATTTGGATCTGAGCATAAGGCAGGAGCTGGTGGTATTGAGTGTTTGGGAAAGGGCCAAAGATGTGTGCTTGAGTTGCACTCTCATCCTGGCCTCTCCCCCTCCAGTTCACTCATTGATCCTTCTCCTTTTGATGCTGCTGTCAAAACCCATAGGTATCATCAAGAGAGTAGTGCACCAGCAACATAAACACTATGAAAATACCTTGGACTGAAAAAAGAGGGAACAATGGTTTCGGCTTTTAAAAAAATACTAATTTCTTGAGTTTTCAAAGCTGAGATGGCTCAGTTGGTGGAAGAGAGCAGCAGTTATGGGCCTCCATTGTCAGCTCACTCTCTGCAGTGCCAACTTCTGTCTTGGTTTTGCATCTCTAACCTGTCCTGCTGTCTGTGCTCATATCTTATCTCTGCCTTATGAACACTGCACAGTCCAACTTGTCAAACAGCAAAGTGATATTCCCGCGTCTTCTCATCAGCCTTGCCAGGCCTCTTGTCTCTGAATTAGCCGCCTCCTCCTCAGTAGCCTGAGGGTGCCAGCTTTAGCCTGGCCAGGTTTCCTTATGTTCCTTGCCTTGCTGCTTCTTTTCCTGGCTGCCTCCAGGGACCAAGCATCTCAGGAGAATGGGACTTGGGGAAATGCACAGTAGCATTCATAACACTGTTCAGACAGCCACTTCCCCCACGCCCAGCCCATTTCTCACCTATGGTGTAGCAAACAATAATCCTCAATATTATTGTTTTGGGGGTGTGGGGTTCTTTTCAGCCTTTTTGTAAGGTTACAGTGTGTGGGCTGGGCTTTCCTACCTTGCAGAACAAAGGCAGAGCTGCTTGGACACTGGCTGATGATATGGGATGTTCTCTGGAAGGGACTCAGGGAACAGACCTTGGTCTTTCAACCCAGGGCTACTGGAGGACACAAGGACTTGGGGTCTGGTGGGGGTTCTGGCAGCGAGTGCTGTTGGGTGCACTGGTGCCAGTTTTGGGGCCACTGGAGAGGAGGAAGGTGACCGGGGGGTGGGTGGCCAGAGGGGTAAGCAAGTGACCTGTGGTATAAAAAAGCCAGGTACGCACAGCTCAGTGTTTATCTCCTTCTTGCACAGCTTGGACGTGAGGCAGCACCAGGGCTTTGGGGGCTGAGTTAAATGTAGGTTTGACATAAAAAGACCCAACACAACAAAACACGGTAATTGTTGAAGGTGCCTAAAAAAGGTTGGCAATGTGAACTCATATCTGGCTGGGGACAGGGGTATAATTTTGTCACAGGTCAAGAGGAAAATACATCCCACAGTATCTGCAGCAGGGGTTGGGTAGGGAAGAAGAGGGAAAACATCTGCGGAAGGTGTACGCACGCGTGAGAGCAAGTGGCTCGGCGTTACCCATCTTGAGGCCGAGGGGCTATGGGGAGAGCAATGGGGCTGGGTCAGCACTGAGACCTCCCTGTGTGGGGAGCAGGAGGAAGGAAAAAAAGGCATTTGTTGCGTTGGCACCTCTGTGGTCCCTGCACAGTCCTCACAGGGCAGGTATGCAAGTTCCCCTGGCAGGTAATGATGGGGGTGGGGGGAAAGCAGGAAAGCAGGAGACCTTCAAGAATGGAATTAAGCAGGCAACAACAGCAGACTGACATGCCTGCTTTCACAATATGCTCTGTTGAGCCATGGTGGTGTCATAGCATGGAGGGTGCTTCCTGGATGCTGTTGTCTGCGGATGATACATAGAATCATAGAACAGTTAGGTTAGAAAGGACCTTAAGATCATTGAGTTCCAAGCCCCCTGCCATGGGACATCCCAGGTAAATTCAGGTAATCTGCAGTTCACAGAGCCCAGGCTCGATCCAGACCCTGCTCAAGTTTCCTTAATTCATTTACTTTGCAGCACCAGCATCTCCTGTAAACCTCCAGCGCTTGCCCAGGGCAGCAGAAACACCTCCTCCTACCTGGAGGACGTGCAAACCCTCCTCACAGAGTATCAATGCTGTCATTTACACTTCCTTCCCAATAAAACACCTGCAGGCACCCTCCTCCTGGCCCCTCGCCCTGTGGTTGTGCCCATAATCCGCAGCTTGGTTTGTGTGAGAACCCAGCTTGCAGAGCAGAGAAGCACTGCCTGCTTCAAAGCAATCTGTTTGCACTTGTGGTGTGTTTTTATTAGCAGAGAGAGGGTACTGTGGGCACTGAGGATTTAGCAATGGCCAAATACAGGCAAGGAAGTTGCTTTCCTTCCGCCCAGACTGGGGCAAAGGGAAAAGCCGGGTGTAAGGCTGAGGCGTGCTGGTCCTGACCTAAACCGCACGGTCAGAGAGGTGCCTTTGCACTGTGTCAGGATTTATGTGTGTGTGTGTGCACATGTGAGGGTTTGCAAACTCCCTCTCACACTATCTGTGAGCAGGTAGAGGGTATCTGCACTGCTGGGTTACTGCGTTGTTTGGAGTAGGTAATCATCAAATCTGAATGGTTTGGGATGGAAAGGACCTTAAAGACCATTCAGTTACAACCCCCCTGCTGTGGGCAGGGACACCTTCCACTACACCAGGTTTCTCCAAAGCCCCATCCAGCCTGGCCTTGAACACTGCCAGGGATGGGGCAGACACAGCTTCTCTGGGCAACCTGTGGCAGTGTCTCACCACCCTCATAGCGAAGGATTATTTCCTAATACCTCATTTAAACCTTTCCTCTTTCAGCTTAAAGCCACCCTGCCTTGTCCTGTCACTACATGCCAATAATCCATGCTACACCAAATGGTATCTGTGGTGCGTGTGTATGTTTTCATATGTATGTTTGCATGTACATGCCCATGTATATACACGCTCATACACATGTGCATGTGTTGTTGCCTGTGTTTTCCAGAGCAGAGATTTCATCCCCTGGCCAGCAGCTGGAAGAAGCTCTGGGGGTGCTACAGTCCCCTGTGCAGGGGGTGAGATCCTCCCTGTGCACCTAGTTAGTATTTCCTTTCTCCCTTGCACGGGTGCAAATGTGGGCAGGAAAATAAGCATGTCCTCTCCTTCTGCCACAGTGTTTTGTGCTTCTGCCCCAGGGCGCAGGAGGAGGCTGAGTGGGAATGGTCCCATGTAGGTTTCAGCACCATGGCACAGGGCAGACGCTGTTCCCAATTGCATGCCTTAGGAGGATGCCATCCCCGGGACAGGGGCCTGGTGCTCGGCGTGGGCCAGGCCGTGGTTGTTTGTGTGTGTCACAGCGGGAAGTGTGTGAACGGGACAAATTTAGCAGTGAAAACAGAGGCCGGCGCGGTCGGTCATTAACTGCCGGCCCGGCTCGTCATCCTGCGACCGCAAACAGCCTTTTTGGGGCCGGCGTCCCAGCGGAGGCCGGAGGAAGTGTGGGAGGCCAGTTCCCGGTGACACCTCCACGCGTGGCTGCACTGCCTGCCAGTGCCATTGGCTGCCCCCTGCCCGGGGCCGGCGCCGGGCAGCGCTTAAATGCCTGCACAGCCACGCCAGGGCACACACACAGCACGGGGCATCCCAGCACAGGCAGCCAGCCCATCCCATCCCGTCCCTAAGCACTGAGGAGGCACCCGCTTGCACAGCGCTCAAGGTAAAGGTTTTGGTTTCTTTGGGTTGGTTTGGCATTGCCTGGAGGGAAAAGGGTGATGTTTGGGCAGAGGGGTTGTAGATTTCCTTGTAAGTTTTGGTAGAAAGCAGGATGCTTTTATGCTGGGATGTTGGTGTTGCTTTTAAGGGAAGAATTCGGGAGCTCTTTGCTCCAGTGTGTTTTGGATGCAGGATGATCATAGAATCAACGGGATTGGAAAAGACCTTTAAGATAATCATTTCCAACCTTTACCCCAGGACTGCCTAGTCCACCACTAAACCGTGTCACTAAGGGCCTGATGTGCAGTGCAGTCAGTATACCCTGTGGGGATGCGTTGCTGGGCTGCTTATGGGACTTGAAAAATGAAAGCAGAGCTGGAGGAAAGCGCCTTGCTGCTTCACCTGCCAGACTGAGCCAGTGGCCACAGGGGATGCAGCTCCTCATGTGGTTATCTTACCAGGGGCTCCACTTTGGGCAGCAGGGGGTTTTATGGGCTGTAGGAACCACACCAGGTGGGAGGCATAGCTCTGTAGTCCACTGTCTTATGGTGCTGCCCATCTGTGGTGCCTGCTCCCATCACTGCAGCTGATCTCAGCTGGGTGGCTGGTGACATTACTGCGGGAACAGCCAATTTGGAGAGACTTTTCCACTCTTCAATGATGCTTAGACAAAATATCTGCAGGAGCATGGCCAGTTATTTAAAATCCCAAACTAAAAGGAGGCTTCTGCACAGAAGATGCCAGGAGGTGGCACAAGGACAAATCCTTGGCTTGTTTGATGACACACCACGCTGGGCACCACGTGCAAGGGTGGCAAGGCTGTATCACCTAGAAGGGCTTTGTAGGGCCAAGTTGCAACTAGTGGCATGTACCAGTGTTTTGCTCTAGTGTGCTAATACTTAGCTCCCTGTTGCAGCCAAGGGGACCACAGCTGACATGAGGGCTGCATTCGTGGTGCTGCTCCTCTGGCCCATAGCCTGCGCTCACCCTGTAAGTACCCATGGACAGGTATTCAAACCCCAAACCCTGGTGGTTTGCCCATCCAAGGCACACCGGTCACTGATCAGATGTCTCCTGGATGTGTTTAGGTGCCTGGCCATGAGCCCGCCCGCTCCCGCCGCAGTGCCCAGCAGCAGGTAAGCCATGGGGTGCCCTGCTCCCATAAGCAGCACTCTCGTAGGGCAAGGGATGGGGAGCCAGCCACAGACAGACATCCTTGAAGCAGGCACCTGGAGGAAGACCTGCTGCTTCTGCGGGTCTTTGAGCTTTGCCCATCTGCCCAGTCTTCTCTAATCTGGGTTGGTTTTACCTCATTTTGCCTTGTTTCCTTGTGCGCATTCCCAATTCACATTGTGCATTCTACTGTGCTGGTCCTGAAACAGGAGTTTCTCTGCTCTAAACTGTCATGGTTTGAGCTTTTCTGTGTTACCCTTTTGTTGGTGGCTACTTTTTTTTTTGCATCAGCAGAAACAACTGAAGGGTTGGGGTGGAAGCAATAAAAAGAGGCTTGAGTACTTGCATGGCTTAGGAGTGATATATCATCCCATAGCAGTAGCAGTAAACGTGCAGTGGTGTTCAATAACCCAAAGCACTGTGTCATGTTTTGTATTCAGGACACAGCAAATGAAGATTACATCAACAAGCTGGGCAACCTCCTGGATGGTGAAGATGGCAGACATCCTCCTGTCACTGGAGAGACGGGGGACAATGCCCTTGCCGGGGACACAGAAGTTGGGAATGCTGTGGGTGAGGAGCTGGGCGAGCATGGTGGCCAAGACAAGGGAGGCAGAGATGGGGAGCCTCAGCACCTGAACCAGGTGGACCATGAGGATGCGAGTGCCCGGGATGGGAACAGCCTGGGTTTCCTGGTGAGTGAGCAGAGAGGAGGGGTGTTTTGCTCTGCCAGGAAAGTACACATAGCACCAAATCTGTGCTGGTCAGGATAGCACTTGGCCTGCACGTTGAGCAATGCTGGTGCCTGTGACCCGCAAGCCTTTGCATTCATTTCCATTTGTCATCTCCATAGGAGGAGGATGCACGCGATGCTGATGACGGTGACAACGGAGAGCATCATGGCACTGGAGTCAATGGGCTTCCCTCCCATGCTGGCGGGCTCCTGGATGAGGAGGACGACAGTGGGGATGACACCTTTGATGAGAACGGGGTAGAGGATGGGGGTGAAGGTCCTACGTACATGGCAGGTCCTGATGGGGCAGGCGAACACGACGCTGGTCACGCAGACACTGGGGCTGGTGGAGGGCACAGCGACAGCAGCAGCAGTAGCAGCAGTGAGAGCATGGGGGCAGACCACCGGCAGTACAGGAGCTACCTCGGCAGCCGGTATGAGCGGACCTACAGGCACAGAGGGGGCAGCAGCAGCAGCCAGGAGGAGGAGAGCTACAACTTCGAGGATGAAGCCATGCAGGGTGATGACCCTTCTGTCTTCGACGGCCCGGTCAGCAGCTATAAGGGGCGTCGTGCTGGCCCTCATGCCCTGGGCAGCAGCTGGGGGACTGGCTCCCACCAATGGGTGGAGGGTGAGAGCAGGTCCCCAGAGGTGGAGGATGCTGACTCAGAAGAAGACAGCCCATCCACAGAGGAAAACAGTCAGTCAGAAGAGCCCGACACCAGCCAGTCAGAGGAGAACAGCGCGAGCCGATCCAGTGAGGACGGGGATGGGGAGGACAGCCCATCCAGGGAGGATGAGGACAGCGAGTCCAAGGAGAGCACTGCTGAACAGTCAGATGAAGAGCCAGGGGAGTCCCCAGAGGACATCTCTAAGGAGATGGTGAGCACATCAGGTGAGCACAGCAGCAGCCGGTCTCAGGAAGAGCAGGAGGACCAGGAGTCTGCCGAGGACAAGAGTGCACCATCCACACCTGACAGCGAGTCCAGGGAAGATGATGGCGACCAGAGCCCGTCCACAGAGGACACTGCAGAGGAGTCAAAGGAGGATGAGAATGATTCCAACCCTGATGGGGATGAGCCGAGCACATCAACTGAGAGCCAGAGCGCATCACCAGAGGACGACGGCAGCCAAGAGGATGATGCAGGTGAGGACAGCAGGTCCACGGAGAGCAACATCAGTGAGTCCCAGGAAGAGGATGATGATGATGAAAGCCACTCCCAGGAGGATGCCACCCGCGAGTCCAGCAGCCGTGGGGACAACAGCTCACCGCAGAGCCTGGAGAGCGGGAGCCGCAAGCGACGGCTGGGTGCCTACCGCAACAAGCCCGCTGCCGACTATGATGACAATGACTGCCAGGATGGGTACTGACACGTGTCACGCAGGCTCACTGGTGCTGGGGGGGTGCGGGGGGAGGAGGGTTTAATTTATTTGCTAGTTAGCCTGGCTGACTTCTTCCTGAGGAGAAGGAAGTGGGTAAAACGGAGGCGGGTTTGCCATGGCTTGACCTGGGCACACTGCACAGGGCATGAAGTGGGAGGTAGTGCCAGACACAGGGAAAACACCAAACTGCAATGAGAAAAACCATTTCCTAAACCCAGAGATCTGAGTGCCAGCATGGTGATGCTGCCCACTTGCCACATAGGCACAGTGGCAGCTCAGCACTCAGGGAGCTGCTCCTGGGCATGCTGGGCAGGAAGGTCCCTGTGTTCATCCCTTGTATTTACCTACCACTGCCCTGAAAGCATCTGTCCAGACTCCAATGGGAGCTTTTTGTTAGATCCATGTCCTGCACATAAGGAGGGAAAGAGGAAAAGCTACAGCTGGTGTACACGTGTGGTGCGTGGGCTCAGCAGTGTGTGAAGTACCACTTCAGGATGGAATGTATGTAATATTTTGTAAGAAATGTACAGAAAACACTATATTGTATCCTTTTTGCACTTGTATTTCAAAGCTGAAATGTACCCCGTTTATTTCTTTAATTACCATTAAAACTATCACACTCCATAGTGGCGTGGTCTGAAGTGTTGCTGGTTTTCTTTCTGGGGGGAGCTGGGTGCTGTTATTTGGGGTTGGACTGGAGCGAGCGAGGAGCAAGGGCCAGGCTGTTTGCACGGGGAGCCACAGCATGCGGGGGTGAGGGGGAAAGCAGAGGTTGAGACATGCCCCCAGCCCTGATTTCCAGGCACCCCAAGGGCCACCCTGCCCTGAGGTGGAAAAGCTGGGAAAAGGTGGGAAAAGACCCTAATGAGCTGGGCCTGAGGCTTTGCTGTATCATGGCCATCAACCTGCTGCAGTGTGAGCAGGGGTTGTTCTGTTCTTCCTGAGGCACTATGAAAGAGATGCTTCAGGGCACCACTGGCTCTGAGTGATCACAGTGGCTCCTGGTGCCAGGTCCCCAGCAGCACAGAGCTGGTGAGTGAGGATGAAGGGGTTGTTGTGGGCTTGTAGATCATGGGTAAAGCTTCTTTTACTCAGTGTGTATCTTTTTTTCTCATGCAAGTAAACAACACATTATTTGTGTAAAATCCCACCCAGGCCCTGGTTGACGTGTGTAATGATGAGCTGTACAGTCATCAATGGGTATCGATGCTGAGGGAGGAAGCTATGGGCTGTTGCGTAGCAGCACAATTTTACAGCATGGAGTTGTGGCTCTGCAGCGGACAGTCTCCAAGGGGTCAGCACAAGTGCGTGCATGCCTTTCACAGCTGCCTTGGATGTCACTGCTGAGCATTGCAATGCCAAATTCAAGAGCCAGTAAAGAAATAATTTTTTACTACTTCTTGCAAAACTGCACTTAATTTGTAGGCTCTTTCTACCACTAGAAAAGCTGGGAGATGAGCAGCTCCTGGGTTTAGTGGAAATTTGTATTAATTTCCACCCTGTGTAAGGCCTTCCTACTTCTGTATGAGACCAGCTCTGAAACACACAGCTTCACCACATTGCTGCCTCTTTCCTGACCCTCTCTCCTCTGCCCCGCTGGTCCCCACTTCACAGTGGCTACCTCAGCTGTGTCTTGCCCCTTATTTCTTGGACCCTTTGCATTAGATGTGTGAGGAGTTTGGTACGCCATGAAGTTGATGATGCCTGTCAGGGTCGTGGGTACCAAAATGCTGGTGCACAGCCCCATTGCTGGGGTGGAAGACAGCAAGCACAGGTTTGGCTGCAGCCCAGAAGTGCAAAAGGAGCTGGCTGACAGCTGCTGTTTTGTTTTAAGATGGTAGCAATGATGTGTTTGCTGGTCCCTCTGCGCAGCGGCGTAAGGTAGTGCTGATGTGAAGCCTTCCGTGTCCAGCAAGCGGTGCTGCCGCGCAGGCAGTAAGGACTTTTCGGGTGCTGGCTAAGTCACATCAGAGGTGGTGTTTGCATGGGGACAGCGCCTGCGGATAGACACTGGGAGGGGGTTTTGGCGATGGATGCCCTGCAGCTCTGCTGTGAGCCCAGTCCGTGAGCAGGATGGCTGAGATGTCGCAAGGGTGAATGGAACAAGCTCTGTGAAACTGCTTCTTGAGCGCTGCGTGTGACTCGCTGCTTGTCCTCATCCTTGAGTGAGCGGTGCTGGGAAGGATGAGGACAAGTGAAGGGGAGGCAGGCGCTCGTCCTCCTCTTGGCTCATGCATGGAGAGAAAAACCGGGTTGATTTGCTTTAGCTTGAACGGGAGGGGTATGTGCATAGCAAACAGCCACGCAGCACCCGCTGCACCCTGTGCTGGGGGATAGCTGGCTGTGCTCCCCTTCACGTGGATCCCCTCCACGTGCCTTCCCAGGGCTCTGCTGTGGTTACACGCATGTCCCCACCAGCAGCGCCAGGATTTGCCTCCCGCTGGCTGGCTGCTCCCCAAAGGCTGGGGAGCCGGTGCCAGAGCTGGCTGCTGCCTGCCAGTCGTGCCGGGATGGCTTCCCATGGGACTGTCCCTCCTGGCATACTGGGAGGGCTGCTTCTGTTGCCTTCCCATGCCCCCTGTGCTGCACCTGGCAGCACCTGCCTGTGAGGACAGGCAGGTTTTGGGGGACACTGGTGGCACTGGGCAGTCGCCATCAAATGCTGTTCATCTCTGTGTGAGCAGGGCTACCCTGGTTGTCATCTGGAGGGCTTAGGTGGGCAGCAGCACTTCACAGCGTGAGGTTTTGGATGGCCAGAGATCATTCAGTTCCAGCCCGCCTGCCATGGGCAGGGGCACCTTCCATTAGACCAGGTTGCTCAAAGCCCTGTCCAACCTGGCCTCGAACACTGCCAGGGATGGGGCATCCACACCTGTGCAAGTGCCTCACCACCCTCATAGTAAAATAAAAAGATACTTGCTTTGAGGATTTTAAGGCATTTTTAGCAGCATCCCATGTGTTTGGTTTGTGCAGTGTTTGCCTGTATGCAGTATGCATCTGAGGAGAGTGTTCTCACTCTCTGCTGTCAGGCAGGCAGGAAAAGTGGCTGAGAAGGTCAGCTGCAGGCTCTGCCATCACTGGAGGTGTTCCTGCATCCAATTTTGGGCTGATTGTGCAATGAAATCATAAGGATCAGCAAGCCTGGTGGGTTAGGCAAGGACAAAAAAAGCCCACGTCAATGTATGCATTTTCCTTATCCACCCACATGGCATTTTTTGTGCGTTGGGGGTGGCCTCTAAAGCTGAACGCAGTGATTTACTCAGGAACCAGCATCGGGGTTTAAAGCAGGTATTTTTGGTCACATTTAGGTTTGTGAAAACACCAGTCTGCACCATCTTAAAAGAGAAGTTTCTTGTTTGGGTTTTTTTTGTCCTTTCCAAGAAGAAAAAATTCTATTTTTAATAAGTAGCTGGTGTGGCCGGGGCGGTGGGAGGCAGCAGCACTGAGCCCTGCATGGCTGCTGGACGTGGGGTGGCCATGCATGCAAGCTGAATGCATTCAACCCCCTGACTTTCCTGGCTTGGGTGGGAGAGAGACCCTCACGACCCACAGAGCACATCTCCATCCAGCAGCGGCCTTCTAGCAGCACAGCCAAGTGCCCTGGTCTTCCCATGGCAGGCTGAGTGATGCAGCTGGCTGCAGGGCTTCTCCTTGGCCCCTGTTTGCTTACCGAAATGGGAATATCTGCGGAAGAAACAATCAGATGGGAATATCTGCGGACGAAACAATCAGATGGGATTGTGTCTTCTGTGCCCCCTGGATGGATTCCCGTGATGGTTTTCTGCACCTCTCCTCTGAAGTTAGGCTGAGAGAGCCGGATAAGAGAAGGCCACAGGGAGATCTTAAAGCAGTCGTATACCTAAATGGGTCAATAAGAAAGCTGGAGAGGGACTTTATACAAGGACATGTAGTGACAGGACAAGCGGGAATGGCTTTAAGCTGAAGGAGGGTAGATTTAGATTAGATAGTAGGAAGAAATTATTTCCTGTGAGGGTGATGAGGCACTGGCACAGGTCGCCCAGAGAAGCTGTGATTGCCCCATCCCTGGCAGTGTTAAAGGCCAGGCTGGACGGGGCTTGGAGCAACCTGATCTAGTGGAAGGTGTCCCTGCCTGTGGCAGGGGGTTGGAACTGGATGAGCTTTAAGATCCCTTCCAACCCAAGTCATTCTGTGATTCTATGACGAGAACTGGTGCTCATCAACTGAGGCCAGGAGAGTTTGTGTTTCTCTGCCATTTTCAATGGGGAGGAAAAACCTCTGATGGAATCGCTGCTGCCATCAATCTGAACAAAAGAAATGTCTCAGCCATGAGAAAACAGCCTCTGACCTCAGTGAAACCCCAAAATGTTACAAATCTTTTGAATGCTCTAAGGAATTTTTGATTCCAGCTCCTTTTATTGCCATGCACTTCGATAGCAAATAACTTCCCCCCACTTCCCCAGCACAGCCATGTCTTGGGAGTTTTATGGTCCTCCCAGCACTGCCCCAAGGAGTTGGGCACATAAAGTGCAAGCATTGGCATCCACCTGCATGGCATCCCCAGAACTCTCTATGGAGACCTTAAAGAGTGAGCAAGTGGTTTGCAGTTCAGGTTTTCCTGTATTCACACCCTGAAATACAAAGCTGCAAGAGCTGGTGTTTTGTTTTAGCAGAAGGTATCAGGTATCTGAAGACAAGAGCTGAACCTGGGGAACAGAGGCAGCACCTACATTTCCTCCTGCAGACTTGACGCTGTTTCATGCACAGAGCAAAAATCAGGTTCATTATAGCATGAAAACTTTCAAAACCTTCTTTTTCAGAGTGCCTGAGTGTTAAGATTCAACAGGCATGTACTTGTTTGCGTATATGTGGATACATATGCAAGTGTTTTGCAACTCATGTACATACACAACAAACACCCAGTGCAAGCCAGTGGTTCCCTGCTGACACAGGCCTCTGCTGCAAATGGCAACTTTTTAAGCCCAAATGCAGGGATCTTTGTGAAGGTCCTGCTTGGGGAGGAGGTAGGCAGCCGTTGCTGGTGCCTTCACACCAGCCAGATGTCCGAGTGTTTAGGGACACTAATTTGACTTAGGCAGACATCTCAGTTCCTGAGTTGGGTGTGCAGGTTATCAGTGGGTACCTCTGCAATGGACCTGGGCTGTCTGCCCACTCTCCTCCTGAAAATGGGGGCTTTTAGGGGGTTTATTTGGGCTGTTTTACTCCTCTTTCTGTCATGTGGCTGTGTTTGAGGGTGCTCACACACAGACGGAGACAGCAGCCTGGTGGCGGGACCAGTCCTGGTAACTCGCTCTGTCTGGTGTGTGGTTTATTCCTCCTGAAAAAACCAAACCAAGCAGAAAATGAGAGGAAATATGATATACAGGTATTGCTGAGACACGTGAGGACCTGGGTGGTGGCAAGTGCTGGGATTTGCGATAACGCTGTGACCTTGCCTCGGTGATTTGCTGGGTTTCTGTTCCCCAGAGTTCAGGCCACCTCAGAGTGCTTGCGTTACAGAGCTACTTGTGGCCCGCATTTTGCCAGGCATGTGAATAGAATTAATTTCCTTTATCTGGTTTCTTGTCTCAGAAAAAAAGGAAAATTGTTTAGTTGCAGAGGGCCAATATGCAGAGGTTGTGTACTGATATCCAAGATTGGTACGTGGTGCATTTTAGGTGTTTTCTCCTCCTGCTTTTATTCTGTACAGGCACAATTGACTGCTTGCAAAAAATATAGCAAGCTCTATGCCCAGCTAATGTTGGTTTGTGTTTAGGTTTATGTCGTGAGAGGTAAGGGAGGATAAGAGAGGGATTCTTATGCTGTTGCTAGTGCACCCTCTCCTTGCTCATCACTGCGCTCTCCAGTTTGTTGCCCTGGCACGCACGCTCCTGTCTCTAACAGCACATGGGGAGAGGTGGGAGCTGGGGTGAGCTCTGCCTCTGGTGCTTTCTCCCCCAGTTTTGGAGGTCCATGGCCACTGGGCTGCATGGCAGGGGTGCTCCTTTCCCTGGCTGCAGCAGCACCTTGGCCTCCACACTCAATGTGACTTTCTGGCTTTGTTTTCCTTCACTTATTTTTGGCCCTGAGGTTTCCTTCCAGAATAGCTCCAGGGCGTGGAAATAGGCTGGTGCAGCCCCAGCCACAGCCTCGGCCCCGCAGAGGGCCCGAGCAAGATGGGAGCACGCTGCTCCGCTCACTTACTGCCCTGCTAAAATAACAATTACATTTGGGCATAGGAGCCGTGTCAGCCTGCGCCAGCCAGGGACGCTCTGACCCAGAGGTCTCCATGGGCTCCGGCTCCTCCGTCAAAGCCACAGGCAGTGCCTTTGCTGGGCCATGCTCGGTGCAAGCCCACCCAGCTGCAGCACTGAGCTGGTGTCAGCGGCTGGCACAAACAGCACCAGTGCTGGGACACGGGGTTGTCATCGTCTGCTGTGCGAGGACAGCGATGTGCCTGTACAGGGCTTTGGGAGCGGGCTGCCGGCCTGACCCCTGCTCGCTCAGCAAAGCGCGTAATGAGCAACATGGCGGTGTACTTGTACACAGTGAAAAACTGGTGGGGGTGAGGAAGGGAAGCCATTGCATTTGCACACATGTGCTCCATGCTACACACCTGCCTTGTCATGGAATCACAGAATCATTTGGGTTGGATAATGCCTTTAAGATCATTCATCAAGTCCAACTGTTACCTCAGGACTGCCATGTCCACTACTAAACCGTCTCACTGAGGGCCTCATTTTTGAACACTTCTGGGGACGGTGATTCCGCCACTGCCCTAGGCAGCCTGTTCCAATGCCTGACCACCTTTTCAGTGAAGAAATGGCTCCTAATATCCAGTCTAAACCTCCCCTGGTGCAGCTTGAGGCCATTCCCTTTTGTCCTATCACTTGTTACCTGGGAAAAGCGAGCAACCCACACCTCTCTCCATCCTCCTTTCAGGTAGAGAGCGATAAGGTCCCCCCGAGGCTTCTCTTCTCCAGACTAAACAACTCCATTTCCTCAGCCATTCCTCATCACACTTGTGTTCCAGGCCCTTCACCAGCTCTGTTGTCCTCTGGACCCGCTCCAGCACCTCAATGTCTCTCTTGTAGTGAGGGGCCCAGAACTGAACACAGGATTCAAGGTGTGGCCTCACCAGTGCCCAGTACAG
>JANHGB010053948.1:6285-19919 GCA_026283785.1 Coracopsis vasa
TGGCAGTGTTCAAGGCCAGGTTGGACACAGGGGCTTGGAGCAACCTGCTCTAGTGGAAGGTGTCCCTGCCTGTGGCACGGGTTGGAATTGGATGAGCTTTAAGGTCCCTTCAAACCCAAGCCATCTTGTGATTCTATGATTCCTGCCTTCCCTTGAGCACCCAATGGATCAAGTCTCTCCCCTCTGTGAAAAATACTCCTTTCTTCAGAAAGCAGATTGGACATAGGCTGTACAGAGAAGGGAAAACGTTGCAACATTTCTTCCATTCTGGTTTCTCCCTTCTTCAGAACCGGGCAGATTCACTTGGAATTCATTCCAGCTTCCAAACCCCATCAGTTTATAAAGTGTTTGACTTTGTGTAGGCCCTCCTGTTTTCAATAATGCTGCAGGAACACTCTCAGCCCCTGGTGCTTTATTGCTCCTGAGCATTGTAATTGTCTCTCAAAGCTCCTCAAAATGTGGTATTTCTCCAAAACAGCTGAGCTGCCTGGATTATAGCCAGGATCTCTTTTTTTCTCCACATCAACTATTAAAGAGATCACAGTATTTTTCTCTATCTTTTTATAGTTACATTATAATTCCCACTTTTGTCCTTAATCATGTTCACTCACTCCTCCACACATGGATATTCTTGTAAAATGGATTCACATTATTAATACTTTTCTTCTCTTCTGTCATCTCTACCATGTTTTACTATCTGGTGCATCACTTAATCTGTCCTGCAGCTTTATTGTAACTCTCAGTTTAGAGCTCAGAGAGCTCAGCCCAGCCATTTCCTTGCTACAGGTTACGGAAGGAGCACCATCTACATCCTCCCAAGCTCATCATTGTGATCAAAACAACCTCTGTGTTATCCTTCTATTCTGAAAAAAGGAGCTATTCACTGACACCTTCAAAAAGAGAACTTCTGAACACTGTCACTCACTACAAAGACTTCACCTATTTCATGCTTTTTAGTATTCACAACTATGTTTCTGGAGAGAACTCTGCACTGTGGGTTTCTGCAATGCCAGGATACTATGATACTATGGGGGTCCAGCCCTTTGACTTAATGTTCCTTTCCTGTATTAGACAAATAAATTAGAGATACTCATTTTTCAGACAATAAAGGCTATGTATGAAACTTACTTATTTCATATCATTTGGAGGCTTTCTGGCCACACTAACTCAGAAGTTCCACACTTCCAAATTCCAGTCCTCTCTCCATAGAACTGACATTTTGGGGGGTGGTTTGTTTGAGGGGGTTTTCAGTATTTAACTAAGCTTTATTTGTCCTTTATCCTTCAGAATATCTGATTTATGAAACATTTCTGCCCCATTTCTCCTACCACACTTGTTTTTGCAGTCATAGGAGCATCAGGAAAGTACCTGGGTATGAGATCTGTAATGCATCTTGAAGGATTTTGATGCTGAGTGTTTATGAAAGCCAACGTAGATACAGTCTGGAATGCAACAGGTTTGATCCAAGATTCACAACGCTTTGGAATATGAAACAGTCTGAAGCGAGTAAGTGACAAGCTTGAAATGATGGTATTTGCACATCATTCTCCTTAGATGTCAGAAATACACTAAGATTCCTTTATTGTGCCCAAGTAAAAAAGGCACAGCTCTGTGTCAGTATCCCAGAAGGAAAGGAGGGGGATGTTTCAGACCACTTTACACATGAATCCGGGTTTAGAAACAACATTACAATGAACAACTAGTGCTTGCCTATACCATTGTGCTCAGCTGAATGGAAGCAGAGCAGTTCATTTCAGTATCATAATAGATCCTTTAATGCTCATTGCTGAAGTAGTTGTTTCTGTTTCAAAGGATAAATTCCTACAGAATCAGAGAAAGAAGTTCTATCTTGGCATTGAGAAGTTCAAAACATCAGTTTTCAACCTGTCAAGTTTCTTGGTATGATCATGTTTTGACCAATAAAAACCATATAAAATCCTACAGTTTAATTCCTTTTCTTTATAGGATTATTGGGCTTTTTGCTGTTCTAGTGCTTCAAATAAGACAGCTTCTGTGAACCTTGTTTGGAAAGAGATCCCATGTGCTTACACATTTAGGGAGTCCAAATACTGATGCTGTGCTTAAGATTCTTCAATAAAAACACAAATAGAAGGTATTAATATCTTTGTTCCCTAGGGTTGTAACTAGAAGATCTTAAGGTCCTTTCCAACCCTAACCACTCTATGACTCTATGATTAGATCAATAGCTATGTACAGCTGAGATTATTTAAGTAGTGAAAAGTCAGTATCTTTTTAAGGTGTTCACAATGCTTTTAGCACTAAATGTATCTACACAGAGAGAGACTCACAAACTGGTTTGAATCCCTCCTGTTAAGAGCTGGTGGCACGTCCTAGTTCACGAGGTTTAACGCAGTACTCACTGCAAGAGGAAAGTGCATTCAGAATCTCCAAACTCCTTTAAACCTGAAGTTCTCTGAGTTTTGTTGAGTTGCTGTGGAAAAGCTCAAGACGAAGGATTTTCAGTTATGTATTTTACCTAAAGGAGACTTGGCAAAGCCCCTTGAATACTTCCTTTCTTTTCATCAAGATATCCATACAATATTATCCCGCCTCCTTATATAAGAACACTAGGAATGGCAGCGGGTGCAATTCCTCTCCCTCTCACCAAAAGGCAGCATAGGATACCCAAGCACCAGAGCCAAGGGTTACTTCGCAGTGATCTCATCGGCATGAACTCGGCTGACACTTTCCCTGCCAAAAGCAATTCTCTGCAAAGGGACTTCCTGGATAGATAAGAGTAAAGAAGCCTACTGCGTATGTTGTTATTCCAAAGCCTAACGGATGAAACACATGGATGTTGAGCAACTCCTGGAGACCAGCTCCGTGCATGAGTGCATTGCTTTAGAATCAGCACCTCGAGCTTTGTAAGTAAGAAACTCAGGTTCTTTTTCCTTTAAAATCCATTTCTTTGGAACCTGAGGAGAGCTTTTATGAAGAGGCTTGAGCAAGACAGGCCGTGATGAAATAATGATTAAGTTTACAGTGTTGGTACAATCTTTCTTATATATTTTTAAGCGTGCCTGAGCAAGATTGTATAATGAAACATCGACTTATAAAAGTGTCATTCAGCTGCTCTGTATCCACAGTTGTGATCAGTGTCAAGTCCTTGACAAAGACAGAACGCAAGTGCTGCGATGCTTTGTGCACGCAGCCAGTAGTTTAGTAATGGTTTTTATTTAGGAGAGAAGAATGAGGAACAAAAGGGAGGCTCTCAGAAACGCTGCAGTAATTCCTTGCAAATAGGAGTCTATTTCTTCTAGAAAGCTCCTAAACATCTTTTTCATAAGAATTGCAGGGTCTGTTAAAAGTTTAACAGGACTTTAGACAGCAATTACAAATGCCTATAAAGTTTCACTGTCTGCCTAGATTTGAGGGATCCCAGGACACTTCTTGCTCTCTTCAAGGTTTCATCCACAAACTTGCTGAGGATGGCTTTGTCCTTCCCAAAGCCCCCTCTCTGTTAAGCCAGCCAGTCTCCATTCGCTTCTGCAAGCATCATTTTCCTATTAGAAATGATGTTTTTATTACTCTCCTATCATGCTGAGTAGTGGGGGATATTACTTCTCCAACAGCTGGAGTGCAAGGCCTCTTACCCTATGGGGATTTGGCAGTTACCAGTTGCAAACTAAGTGGAGCAGCGAGCAAGCTCTGCAAAGAGGATGTCTTTACTGTCAGCTAATAGCACACAGATCACTCCATTGCTGCACAACTAAAACCAGGCCACTATTTTGCTTTTTAAGAGACAATAGGTCTCTTTCTCCCCCTCCTCCAAAACAGTGCAGGCACAATAGCTCCAAAATGAAAACCTTTTGTGTGCACATATGATTGGATTTTGAGCTGCCCGGAGTACAAGGCTGAGTGTTTCAGCTCCTCGCAGCAGCTGCCAGTGTTTCTGACAGCCTGTGCATGGATGGGAGGACTGAACATCCTCCTGTGTGTTATCTCCTATGGGCTTTATTTTTAAGGCAAAACTGTCAAAAGACTGTTTCAGGAATTGCTGCCAGCCCTCCTGGTAACCCCAATGCGTTTTCCCCATGGAAGGAAGTTCAGAAAGCAAAGCCACCACTTGGCTTTAGAGAACCTATTCTGGGCTTAAGCAGAAACTTGGAAAGCCTAAGGAAAACTCTGGAGATAGAATAAGGGAAAAAAAAAACCAACACAAAGCCTCTTAGAAACAATAGAAAGACTCTTCTCAGACTCATATAAGAAACATTGGTACCCAGAAAAGAATGAAACTCATACAACCTATTTCTCCTCCTCTCATCTTTTCCCCTTCCTCAGTCCTTTTGTGAGAGAGAAGCTCCTGAAATCCACCTTTTATACATTCCCTGGGTGTGGTTGCAGCCTCAGGTATCTGGCTATAGAAGTGGCTCAGCAGGGCTTAATTTATGTTATTTGAGGCAAGTGCAGTCCTCTTTTGATGGTTTTGGTAAGTACAAGCTAGGAAAGAAGTAAAATACAGTGATTTTATTTTGCTACTCTTCATTTTTGATGAAGTTTTTCAGTTGTACCACATTTTCATAAAGACTTTTCAAACTGAAGCTTTGCTGTAGATTGCTCTGGGAAGAGTGTCCTGAATGCTGCCTGAAGAGCTACTAGATGTCTACATTCAGATAGGCTACCCTGTGAACTAACAAGTTTCTGTCTCATAGGAAAGAGGTTAGAAATCCAACCCAGGGGAGATACTGTAACTGCAGAGAGCTTTTTCTTCCTAGAGGACTGCTAGTTCTCTGTATGTTGTACCATTGGAGAGGTGTGTGGGCTCCTCACTTGTCTCACTTTATCAAACTCCTTGGATGTATGAAGGCAAACTGCTTCTTTCTTCATTAGCTAAACATCTGTACTAAACCTCAATGTGTTCCTGCAGGCACAGCTAACGTGGTGATTGTTGCCTTACCCTAAAGAAGCTCCACTAACTTAGAGAAGCTCTAAGGTGGCTCTTTAGCTACCTCTCAGCCTCGGCAAAGCAGTCTCCAGCTTCTCTGCAGGTGATGCAACTAAACCCAAGAAGCTGGAGACAGGATCTCAGGAGGTGGCAGTATACTTTAAGGTACAAGGCCCAAACTTCCAGGTAGCTGCACAAATGGCTCTGAAAATCCATGCTTTTGTTGGAAGAAATATTGACTGTCTTGAAGGAGAGATCTCAGAGCTGTGACATCTTTTCGTCATCAGTGCTTGTCATGTTCTCAATGGCAGAAGATTTTAGAGGCCTGTAATGTCATCTCTCAGTCTCTTATAGCAAGATGTGACATTTCACCTTTAAACTTCCATGTGCTGTCACTTGCTCCTAGGAAAGCCATTAGTCCTGACACTTCACTCCCAGCCAGAACAGAGCACGGACTCCACTGGTTCACTTCTCTGCCATGCCATGAGCATGGGACAGGCATGATTTTGGTTTCTGGCACATGAATCCTTTATCAAAAACTAGATATTTGCCTTACAGATTGCTGACCACTGAATCTAAGGGCTGCTGCACAGCCATATTGACAAAGGCTGAACTGGAGTCTGGCAGGATTCAATACTTCCTTGGCTACAAAAAACCTTTCCAGAAAAACTAAGGCCATACTTACACCATGGAATAGGGCTCTGTATTCTGCTCTGAGATAAGGCTGACCCAGGCTGATAATGAAGTGCACCTCTAGAAAGCAGGCAGCTATATTTTTTTGGCACCAAACTTTAGGTTTGCTCTTCCTAACGCTTATAAACCTATTACCTCTATTGTAACAAAGTGAAGCAGAACTGATTGTTTCTGGGGAAAGGAAGAAGATGCTTGCGATTGGCTTTTGGTTCTAGGTTTGTCCTGCGTGGAGAGGAGGAAGAGAGAATCCAAACCCAGGGTGTTGCTCTACCTCATCTTTCATAGTGAGAACAGAATCTGAATGTCTTTTGGATCACAGCACTGGAGTCAAACACTCTCCTCCTTGTCAAGTCCCAGGGCTGCAGCAGCTTTTAGCTCAGGCCTATCTCTAGCAATCACTCCCAGTGTTTGCAAGCAAGGGAACAGAGCTTCTGCTATTCACCACATGCTGTCACACTCTAAGCCAGGGGCCTCCTGCCTTGTGATTGCTGATTTCAGTTCATTTCTCTGATTTACCGTTTCCTGATTTGCAGGTTGTTAAAATACTTGTAAAAGACATTGGTCTGGAAAATGTTCCTAAATAATTATGTTGATGACTAAAAATCAGCCTGAAAGGGCTTTAATTCATAGCAGCTTATACAATAACAGAGATTTAGGGAGAGCTTTTATTCTCAACTCATATTTTTAATGTTTCATTCATGTTCATATCCTGTACTACAGACCCCAAAGTGAGTTTATATGGCTAAACTCTCATTCTACAGTCAGGAACTAGTTCATTCTCTGGAAAAACTTTCTTAGGCAAATAAATTCTTCTATCTGAAGTTTAGTGTTGTGTTTATGTTCTGGAGGGTTTGTGAGGAATTAGAGTCCTTTCCTCTCAGGATGGGGATTGTGGGAATTGAAGAGTTAGTGTTATAATAAGGAGTCTAAACATCAGTGAGATACAGGTCAAGAGGTGCCCTGTTTACTTGCTGCAAGGAAAGATCACAACTAAGTCTGTGCTATGGAATTTGTGTAGTACAGCCTGAAACAACTTGGATCTGCAAATGAGCCAGACATATCTAAGACTATTTTGATTGTTACCTTTGGTGTTGAGAGGAGAGAGATCTGTTGTCATTAGCCCAGGCTAATGTTTAAGCCTGCAATAGTGTCATCTCAAGTTTCTTATTTAACCAGTCCCAGCTGTGTCAAATCCTGCCTGCAACAGAACTAGAAGCTAAAATTAACCATTGAACCTCCCAAAGCATATGACTGATTGACTCTATTATAAGGTCTGGTGAGGACCATTTTGACATCTTCTGCTGGAAAACGTCTTAGTTAAAACACTTCAGAAACGCTTCTGTTACTTAATGCCAAGACACCTCAGAATGTCCCAACCTGGCCAGCATGGACTTTACTACTCCCCACTTACACAGGGGAGTAAGTTCAGTCTATTGTGAGCTGCTTCTGGCTTTGTAATGACTCTCAGCAGTGAAAAAGCTTGAGATTCAGTGTTTTTAAAGAATAACAGAAACATTCTCTGCTCAGCTCTGTTTGCAAGTCTTATGTTATTTAAAGGCCTCAGCTTGCAGTAAAAGAAGTGAACGCAAATATCTGACTGCATTCAACAAGCAGGGTGGAGCAGTTTCTGCATTAATGTGATGTGGAAGTACAGGAGTTTTCCTGTCAGATGCAGGCCTGCTGTTACTGACACGTCTCCACACAGCACTGCATGCCAAGGCATGGGTGTTTGTATGCTCCCATCAATGCAACCCCACACTGCTCCAAGGTGCCAGAGGCTCAGGTGAGAATTTACACATCTACAGAAAAACAGAACTTCTGGAGGTCTTGGTAGTATGGAATTCCTAAAACTTTGGATCTTGCTCAGCAGCACAATGTATTAACAGAAGCCCTGGTTAGTTAGTGCAGGTGTCTGCTTGGTCTGCCAAGAGGCAGGCATGAGGGAGTGGAGCTGTTTTCAGCTGGAAGCAATTACCTTGATGAGTGAAGTAACCAGAGCTTTAAAAAACACTGTCTCCTGGTGCATTGGAAAGTTAGATATGCCCAACATCTGTATTTGTCAGGACAGATCTAAAGGAGATGACCTATCAGCTGCTCTGATGTGGTAGACTCTTCTTTGAGGAATAGCGCATCCTCCTCATCCTGCTGTCAGGAAACATTTGCTTTACTTCATTCTTCTGTTCTCATCACACTCCCTTGTGCACAGCAAGGATGTGCTGAGATACTGTGCTAGCTTCTTGAAGACCGCTGGGATAAGATGATCCTGTAAAGTGATCTTCAGCAGGAAGGTAATCTGCATGTAATGTACCCCTGAGCTATGACTGCCCTGGCCCTTCTGAAAGCTGTTTTGAGACTGCAAGTCCATCATATGCTCTTGGGAGAGTTTATGGGGTCTACTACTGCAGTTATCTGCAAATAAAAACAGGGTCTGGGTTAACTGCAAAAGACTCCACAACCTTTAAGCATGCTGTATGTGCAGAACCACATGCCAGCCTTCCTTGAGGGGAGAACAGTTGAATGATTCAATGCATTACACTAGATCTAAACAGAGTCAGAATTCAGGGGTTATAGACTTCTTATGCTATAAGTGCTCTGGGGCAAGTATAGCAGTAAGTAAACTCAGTTGCAAGCAATCAGCTTGGAAAATGGTACATTGAAGGAATGTCCTGAGGTACTGTATTAAATTACTGAGGGAAAAAAGAGAATTTATCTACTAGAGGAATTGATGAAGCAAAGAAAAAACAATGTCTTGAGGTAAAGCTCTCATCCAACTTCGGCCATGTAAAACAGGAGAATGGTGGAAGGTGATCTGGTTCCATGAAGAAAGAAAGTAGGATCTTAAGAATTGCCACATTATGGCTACAAAGGTTATGATGGGTAGAAAGGAAGAGAAGAGCAACAGCTTTAAAAGTAACCCCAGGTGAATTTGGAAAGTAAATGTGCATATTTCTGAGGAACAGACGTGTAACGTGATGCTGTAGTACTTGTAGTGCCAAATAAGCTGATGTGCTCGAACACCCTGAGATCAGCAAGTTTTACCCTCTAATTTAGCAACTTCCACAGCTGCAAGCAGTTTCATTTTTAGTTATCTCCTTGTGTGCAAGGAAGAATATGGAACCAGCCAGCTTTAGCACAAAGGTGTGGGTCTTTCCACTGAGGCAGAGAAGTCTATTCTGCTCTACCAGAACTTTTGCTACTTATATCCGTTAAAGGATCCCTTAAGGAACTACCAAGGATGCAGCATAGACTTGAGGTTGAGAGTTTTTAAAAGCCATTTCCACTTTGTTATTAACACATGTGAATATTGGATTTTATTATTTCCTCTGATTTTTATGACTATTGCAGATTATTCGAAAGCAAACTGAAAAAGTCATTTATTGCCTGGGTTTGTTTTGGTTTTTAAACCTGTAACACTTTAAAGCATCATGAGGAGTTCTGGATCACACTCAAACCAAGGAGGATGATTAATGAATTAGAAGAATTAGTCTGCAAGTCTGAACACAGCCATAAATGGAGGGGTAGGAGTCCATGTGGAACTGTAAGGTCAGTTATGGTTCTGAGAACCCAGTGAAATTGTGCTGTAACTACTGACACACACCTCAAAGGTCTGCCAGCTTTGCTAAGGCTTCCTGCCCTCTCCAGATGACCAACTAGACTGATGATCTCCTAATAGCAGGTTTTCTTGGTATACTTCCACATCTTCCTGATACTTTGGGTCTTACTAGAAAACAGATGTTCCTGGAGTACTTGATAATCTCACTTTGAACACTGACAGGAACCAGAAACTGGAGAACACAGAAATAAGAAACGCTTTTTTTTCCTATTATTATTGCACCTGATCATTCTTGAGCCTTGATACTGGGGACTAAGATTCGGGCAAGGATCCAGATTGGCTCTTCCCCATGAAATCCATTCTCCTGTCCCTACATGCACATAAAGGTGAGCATTATTAAGGTGAGCATTAAGTCTAGTGTTTCAGTCTTAAATCTCAATTCCCTTGCTTGGGTTTCTGAGCCAAACATTTGCTAGGGGAGAGATATGAAGAGCAGATGAGTTGCCTTCTTCCAGGATATCTGTTTCTACTGAACGTGTGGTGAAATTGGAGATTATACTGAGCGGGTCTAGATGGTTTGTCCAAGACACCAGCTAACTAAGCAGCAATGCAGCCCCAACTTGACCAAGTAGATGTTTTTTGTTTAGCATACTTAATTTGAAATCATTGCCCATGCCACCTGCATTTCAGATAGCTATTTCTTCAGCACACAAACTAAGTCTAGTTAAGTGTTTTGGAGGAGTTTCTTCAAAGGATGTCTGAAATGGGAGAGGGATACTGAAGGCAGCTCAGGAAAAGTCTGTACTGAAATGATGCACTGCAGGCTGTAAGTCTAGGCTGTAAGTCTAGGCTGTAAGTCTAGGCTGTATCTATAGAGATCTAAACACGTTTTTTTCCTGTCATGCCTTCCTTCTCTAAACAAACCTCTTCGGCTTTTCCACCCAGAGACAACTACATTTGACTGCTTACAGGATGCTTTACAACTTAAAATGCATCTTTTGTGTTGTAAAGGTTTTCCAGTATAGCAGGCTGCTGTGCAAGCTTTTAATGGCTTCAAGAATCATTTCATCAATAAAAAAAGGTGTTTTGCACACAAATCATCATAAGTTGTCACTTGAGTAACTGGGAACCTCTCATTCAGTCAAACAGACAGCACCTGATAAGGTTAGGACATATTGTTAAAATAGACTACTATCAGCTGTATGTGTATTGGACATAACCATATTCTGGACCTCTAGGCTCCCTGAAAGAACTCTTGTATCTTGGCTACTGACCAGTTCAATATGAAATGAATATGGGCTCCTAGGCTGGCCACCAATAATAGAGGTTGAACCTGGGGCCTCTGGAAAGGAAAGCAGCAAGCCCTGAGGTAAACAGCCAAGACCCATAGCAGTGTTGGAACTAGATGATCTTTAAGGTCCCTTCCAACCCAAACCATTCTATTCCATGATTCTACTGCCCTGCTGAAAACAGTGCCTCACAGATTGGATGCAGGTTACACTTTCTGCTGCTTCTGGAGTGGTTGGGTTGGAGTTTCTCACTTTCCCACCTCCCAGATTTAGGCCAGAACTGCTGCTGGGGGTGGCGGGGTGACAAACCATCCCAGGAACCTGATCCACATGAGAAACACTCTGTTTTGACAGCAGATAACACACCTGCTTGTATTGGCACACCTGAGGGGCAGCCTGCGCTGCTGCTCTTTGCCTAGGGGCCTTAGATTCATCAGTCAGGGCAGCAGTAAAATCCTGAGGTAAAAAGTGCTTCCATTGTGTCAGGCTGCTCCTGCAATGGGAATTCTGCACAAACCATGGCAGTGCTCTGTGCCAAACCTTCTGTAGGAATAAAAGGCAAAATAAGTGACTTAAGTGATGCTACTGGCTTGCTTCAAATTATTCCAAATTAAGTCATTTTTGAACTTAAAACCTTTGGTTTAAAATAAACCAGAGAGTCATCAGGGAAGAAAAACCTGAGTGCCATGAAAACTGAGCTGTGAGTTCATGGATATGATTCATTTTCCCCTTTCCTTTCCATCCGTTCAGGGGCCAGCCAAATCCATCTCTTACCTGGCCTTTCTTTACCCTGAAACTCAGAGTGATGGGAGGAACAGAGTTGTTGATGTGATGGGATGTCTGTAGAAGGCTCTGCTGTGGGTATCCTGTGAATTGTTCCTGACATTCCTCAGCTGGTATGTTGTTTCTTTGGGTACAGACAGGTATATTGTACTGATACAGGACCTGGGCCTAAACAATACGTCTGGATGGTATTAACAGGTTTGGACAAAATCATGTCTCTCCATTTCTTCTAAGCCACAGATGGAGAGATCTCTCACAATGCACACCCCCCACATACACATAACCCCTCCTGAATATTGCATGAACATCTGAAAGCCCTGTGATTCCAATTTTGATTGTTGATGCTCACTTTCACCACGTTTAAATTTGCTCCAAACTGTCTACTCCTAAGAACGTCACTCTTCACAATGTGTGTATGGACATTAATCTTCCCAAATGGAATTTAAATGGCAGGGTGGACCCTTCAAGCTAATGTAAGGGAGGTGATGCCCCGTCTGGTTTTAATTAGAGCTAGCTTTCTTAATGAGGTAATGTTCTGTTGTGCTGGGTTATCTCCTAGAAGACGGGGCAGCAGGCGAGCTGTTGGGGAGGGACACTTGAACAACATCACAGGCAGGCTGTTTAATGTTAGCACTGTCATTCATCACCCAGGCTCTTTGGAGAGCCTGACAGCCGGAGCACGTCCTGTGGGGACTCCATCAGCCTCTGGCGTGCTGCTTAATGCAATTTAGCCAGATGTATCAAAGAGGCAGCCGAGACCCTGCTATTTGGACAGCATTTATAGCATCCTGGGCAAATAGTCAGGAAATGTTCAATAATGTGCCTTGCACAAGTGTGGCAAGAAGCAGATTCTTAGGATGATGGGTTGCCAAGAGAAATGCTGGCAGTGCCTCATTCCAGCTTTTAGTCACATGCTGGTTTTGTTGTTGTTGTTTGAGGGCTTATTTTTTTGTCTCAGTTTGAGGTTTCCAAAGACCAGCTTGAAGGTGACTTGAATACACCCATCTGGTTCCTGATCTACTGGATGAATGTGCACAGCAGAACCCCTGGTCTGCTCCTGCAGAGCATGAGTCCGGGCATGGGGCCTGCTGGCTGCTGCATTACCTTCCCAGCACACAGAGCAGTGCAAAGCTGACTGCTGATGAAGCCACAAATGCTCTGCTCCTGATGCAGAAGGGATCTGTGGTGTATGGGCAATCAGAGAGCAAACACCACTTCAGACAGGGAATTTACTGGGAATTCCAGCTACAGAATGGGATCCAGCCTGGTATGCTGACAGTTTTGTTATGGAATTCAAGAGGGGCTCTGCAGAGTATAGTTCAAGTATACCTGTTTGATACTTAAATAATATTAATTCCCAAATCTTGCAATCCAGACCTTTTCCTGACAACTTGAGGATACCACAGACCTGGATCTGGTTCTCCCCTTGGGGTACTGGCTGTGTGAAATCTCTCCATCAGTTTCACAGTAGGAGAATTTCTCACTCTGAAAACCAGAGCCTGCATCAGGGAAGGCAGATACCCTGGGGAAAACGGGGCTCTGCTCTTTCTACTCAGTGTCCTGCTGCCCAGCCTGGTTGCCACAAGCTGCCACAGAAATCCTAGCCAGAAGCCATGTGGGTGCTGAAAGCAGATGTATTTTGTGGCACTGCTGTTTTGCTGTTTAAGTCTAAAACTTCCCTGCCAGCAATGGGAGAAAAGCACAGGGTTAAAGCACTGCCCTGTGGGCTGCTGGCAAATGGATGTGTAATCTCTAGAGGGGGAAAAGCTCCAATGGGCCTGGAAAGGGAATAGCTGTGATGTGTATTTTCAGCCTAAAGACCAAAGCAGTCTGTGTGGGGAACAGACACCCAGCCCAAGCACCTCCCCATGTCCTGGGATGTCAACTTCACCTGTGAATTCAGCTTTGGCTCAGGGCTGGTGCATAAAGATGGAAAATCCATCTGGGCCTTGCAGCCTTGGAAAGCTCTTTGATGATGTTTCCAGCAACAGCAATGTAGCATGTGCGGGACCTTGCATCCTGTTGCTAATAAGTCTGCTTTTACACCACTCTGCTACACTTATTAACTTTCATTTACATATTTTTCCAATAATCTTTTTAACATGTGACTAGGTGACCATAAATCCTGGAGGCAGTGAGCAGTGCAGGCTATGTTGGAAGAACAAGTGCTTGGGGCTCAGTTTAACCCTTCAGTTACCACTTGAAAGGCCAGGTCCTGAGCAGCTGTGTCCTGCTGTCCCAACAGAGACAGGTTGGCAAGGAAGGGTAAATGAATCATAGAATCACAGGTTGGTTTGGGTTGGAAGGGACCTTAAAGCTCATCCAGTTCCAATCCCTGCCACAAGCAGGGACACCTTCCACTAGAGCAGGTTGCTCCAAGCCCCTGTGTCCAACCTGGCCTTGAACACTG
>JANHGB010053948.1:20078-48485 GCA_026283785.1 Coracopsis vasa
TGCTCCATCCCTGGTAGTGTTCAAGGCCAGGTTGGACAGAGCCTTGGGTGACATGGTTTAGTGTGAGGTGTCCCTGCTCATGGCAGGGGGCTGGAACTGGATGATCTTAAGGTCCTTTCCAACCCAAACCATTCTATGATTCTATGATTCTATTAACACACCTGGATAATGCAGCAGCTCATCTCCAGGGATATGACTTTCATTGACGTTGCAAACTAAGCAAAGATACCAAAACCACACAGGTTTTTCATTTGCATGGATTACACTGAGAGCATCACAGGTGAAATGGCACAATTGTGACTCCGCTTGGCAGGGAAACCATTTCCAAGTTGACAGGAAAGAAAAATTTCCTGTCCAAATCAGATCGGAATCAGTAGATGTATAATTTTTAGCTTCCTACAAACTGGAACCTTTCCAGACACGGTGCACACCCAAGAGAACTGGCATTTTATCAGTTCCACAGCCAGCAGTAGTGAAACAGGAATCAATACCAACTACGGTGCCTTGCTGCAGGAAGCACCCCTGTTCCCCTGCTCCTGAGGGGAATCTGGGCTCACAACTGGCAAGTTCAAGGGTTCCTGGCCCATAAGCCTGGCCGTGTTCCACAAAGCCTAACCTTGCACTCAGTAAAATCACTTTAAACCCCAGTTTTTCCAAACAAAGAATTCTGTGCTTGCTGAATTAGTGTTTTTCCCATGACTCTTTAGCAAAAAAAGGAAAACGAATAATTCCGGTTGCTATGGTAGGGCTTTCCTACGCCTATCCTTGATCTTACATGGACATCTGTGCAACCTCTCCTACCCAAGCAAGAGCCAAGCGTGCATAATATAACCACATAGCTGATAAAAGCAGTTCATGGTAGAGATATAGCCTGGAAACGGGATGAAACCGCAGATTAAACAGAACTTAAACCCAGATGGAGTCAAGGTTGAAAGCATGTCAGCAATTTCCAGGTAAGCAAGTTCAAGGGGGTAGGTGCCAAAATAAAGCATTACAAACACTGGAAATACACTGAAAGTTTAAATTTAAAGAAGCCCAAGCACTTTAATGTAAAGAACTGCAAAGAACAGTCAAAAATCTTAGCTCTGCTCTGTAACTCATCCGCACGAAATCCCTGCCGTTATAGTAAGTGCCGTAGTTCTATTTTTAAGCCATCAAATAGATTGAGAGGCCCGAGCTCACATTTGGTGTTTTCACTTTTCTCTTTTGTGATGCAATTCAGGCAAAATTAACAAATGGACGTCAAGAGCCTTTAAAAACCAGCTTTGCAGAAGCCCATGTCGGCACTGGGATTTTCTTGCCTTATTGCTGGAGTTGTTTAAATCTCGACGAGGCACTTGAGAACGAAGCAAAGAGACAATCCCGCTCTGCTCCTGCCGGGGCATGTGGACAGGATGACCTAAACAAGTCTTTCCCATCTGCCATCCCTGTGGTTCCCTGAGAAATGAAATCCCAGGAGAGCCAGGGCCTGATCCTGAGAGGTGAACCCAGCGGATTAGACTTCACCCTACTTAGGCTTGCTATAAATAAGCTTGTGTCGGGGCCAGTTACTGGCATTTGCCTCCTTTCAGTCAGAACCTCTTGGCATTTAACAACGTGATTTTTCCAGCAATATATGGGTTGCTTTCACTTCTGTGCTTTTCCCAAGCTGTCTGGCTCAGAAATGTGGGCTGATTTGGTTAAATCGAGGATGCCAATGCGAAAGAGATGGGTAAAAAGGTGCAGAACTAAAACCCCAAACCCCGATCTTGCAAATATTTGTGTAAAGGGAAAAATTAATCTGCTTCCCATGTGCCCACCCTCTTGCTGAGTTTACAGGGAGTATGCCAAGAGATGACTTTGCTGGCAGGAAAACTGGTGTAAAGAGCACCCATCAAACATAGGCTCAAAACTCTTCCAGGAGGGTTCATTTTCATTGCGTAGCCCTAATCCGAAGCGTCATTAATCTCATCAAAGATCAAAACCATCACTGTTTGATCTGTGCACCCTACAGAAAGTCAACCAGACATGAAACTGTCACCAAGTGGGAAATATTTACTACAACAGGATGAAAAATAGTATTCCATAATGTGTACAATCAAGGAAACCTTCATCCCATTGGGACAAATTAGAAACAGAAAAGGAGGCTAAATTCCTCGCATGTGTTATTGAACTGGATTACACTCTCAGCCTTCATTTCAGGCTTCCAATCTGGAGAAAGCATTGACAGCATTTTAGTGTTCTTCAAAGTTTGCAGTGGGAAACTACTTATTTCTATGAAATCCACTATTTTCTGTTAAAGTGGGAATTTGCACAAGGAGTTTCTGCTTTTCATGTAAGAATCTTAGCCAGCAAAAATTCCCTGGGACACGTTTCAGTCAATCTAATGGAAGTTTGCAATTCAGTGCAGAGTGAGTTGCCAAGAACTGGAATATTATTTACACTCAGTTTTCAAACATGGAAAAAAAGGAACTTTAAATGTGCTGGAAATTGCAGGATGTTTAAGGAAAGTGGCCTTTGTTCACATGCACATCTGGGGAAGAAGGTGGATTTCTAGCATATCAAAGTACCTTCCCTATGTGCTGGCATTGCTAACAAGATCACAGCCAACCTGCTGTGTCCTGTGACTGGCAGCTACAGGAATACACCATCACCAGGGTTAGCATTCAGTGCCCTGGATTCCTTCTCCTTCATGCTCCATCAAGGTATCATGTGTGGAAAAATCATGCTGAACAAAAGAGATAGCATCTGACAAGACAAAAGCTTCCATGTTCACCTGCACACAAGCATATTATAATTCCTGCTGCAAAACTAGGATTTTTCCAGGCCTTTTCCCATCCACAGAGAGGTTTGAAGCCTGGCCAGGACTCCTTACATCTGTTCCATAAGATGGGTTCTGGTGCAGGAATGTTGCCTCATGTCATTTTATAGAGTCTTCCATGAGTCAGTAACAAACATCTCAATCCAGCCCAATCTCAGGCCAGAAAACTGCTCCTTGTCACCTCAGCACAAGATATAAAGGAGCCTTTTCATGTAAAGGGTGATTTTCTCCTTCTGGTCCAACCACTGGTTCCCATTTGCTAAGGCCTTTTCACTTTCCACAGGGCCACCATCCATGGCAGAGGTGATAAAAGGACCCAGTGTGTGGCTATCTGGAAAGATCACTGAGCAAAAGGAGGATTAGGATTAGGACAATTAGATTAGGACTGTCCAAGTTGAATGAAGAAAATGAAGACCTGGTGCCCTGACAGGTGGTGAAGACCTGAGGACATTCCTGGTTCTCCGTACCCTTTTCAATACAGATGGATTTGTGCCCACCTTGGGCAGAACCACATCATACAACTGAAGGCAACAATGAGATTGTCCTCCATGCCCTGGTGTGGTTATATTCATCATCCCTACCCCTCCACCCAAGGCCTGTCTCTGGAAGGTGCTGAGCTCTTCCTGATGGAAAAGCAAGGCATTCTATTCCCACATCCACATGATCTCAGCTCTTCATAGCTAGACCATGTCCTGGGCTTCCTGAGTGGGCTTTGGGAGCTGGTAGCTCCTCTGTTATAGAGATAATCTATAATAATCAGGTCAATAATCAATGCTAATGAGAAATGCATCTGTGGGAAAGGCTGGGGCCACACTTGGGAATGACTCCATGTAAGCTGTGTGCCCCTTCTCATAACGTTCTCCACTTATTGAGCTGGAAGGCAAGCAGAACAGCGGTCACCAGGCAAGCACTGAGCGCAGGGATGTCTGGACCTATTGCCAGTGATGGAGATGACAGTGCTGTGGTCTCTGCACCTCCCCAGAGGAGCTGGCTATAGAAAGCTCCCACCAGCATAGACTTCTCAACATAGCTCTGGGATAGCAATCACAGGAAGTGTATAGTGCTACCTATCCCGCCCAAGCCAAACCTGCTGTCCACAACAGCAATGATGTGAGTCATGTCTTCAATCCAGCCCATGTAGTGCCTTGCCCTTCCCAAAGTGACTGTTTCCAAGGGGAAAACTGATATCCATTTACCTGAGCCCTGAGAAGAGCAGAGGACAGTGAATAGGCAGCAAGGGTAGAAGGAATTAGGGTTACTCTGTGCCTGGTAGATTCATACTTCTGATCCTCTAGACATGAATGGAGACTCCTCTTCAAAGGAAGATCATGATCCTACCTCAGTCAACAGCGAAACTTCCAGTGATTTCAGTGGCAGCAAAAAAAAAAAGCCTTATGGAAAAAAAAGGGCAAAGAAAAGCAGCAAATTCATAGTTTCCATAAATGTGCATCCACGTCAGCTTTCTATGTGCAAAGGCTCTGCATGAGCTAACCCCATCCCGTCACCACAAGCTGTCAGCCTGCTTGTGGGTGGTCAGGGCAAGGTGCACATATATCAACAAGCTGCTGAGCACCACGGCTCTGCTCTGCTCAGCGGGGAGTTCCTGTGTGCCCATGTTAGGTAGTGCTCAAGAGACACATGGATCGTGCCAATCCATCATGCCAGAGCAAGGAGACGGAGGAGGTAAGTGAGGCGTGGGGCTGGGAGCTTCCCAGCATTGCCACACAGCATTGTTTTATCATGGTTACTCATTCTGTATTGATTTCAGAGGCCAAATATGTTATCAATAGCACAAGGAGTAATGGGTTTAAGCTGAAACAGGGGAAGTTCAGGTTAGGTATAAGGAAGAAGTTCTTTACTGTGAGGGTGTTGAGGCACTGGAACAGGTCACCCAGAGAAGCTGTGGCTGCCCCATCCCTGGAAGCGTTCAAGGCCAGGTTGGACACAGGGGCTTGGAGCAACCTGCTCTAGTGGAAGGTGTCCCTGCCCATGGCAGGGGCTGGAACTGGATGAGCTTTAAGACCCCTTCCAGCACAAACCATTCCAGGATCCTATGAAGCGCTGAACATGCACACAGCATTGCCTACTACAACTCCCACCATACCAATCACTTGGCAGTGATAATCCCAGTGCCCTTTATGAGATCTGTAAACCATTATAGTTGAAATCAATATGAATCCATCAATATGAGCTCTTGAACTTTACAACCAAGCAACAGTGACATGCACACCCTGAATCTTATCTAATAGCATGATCTAGCTGACTCAAAAGGGGAACTATATTAAAAGACTGCTGCTACAGTATGTTCTATGTAAACTCTAACAAGAGGGAAGTAGTAAACTACAAAGACACCTCTGTAAACGCATTATTGCACTGTTATTGAATAGTGCCTTTCAACAGCAAGTCCATCATCAGTTCCCTTCCACTTATTTAAATGCAGAAACACAATGTTCCTAATTCCTATGCCCAAACGTGGCCCAGTTTTATGACAGCCCTGCAGAGGTGACCCACTCCTCTTGATCTCATCAGCAAGCGTTCATTGCTGCTGCCTCTGTTGGTCAATATAGGCAACTCTCTCTGAACATGGACGGACTGCGTCTCACATCCATATAGTATGTACCCTACTTTGGGCTTGTGCCTAGACTTGAACTGTGAAAAAAGGAAAATTAACAAAGAATTTATGATCTCATGAACCTTGAGAGCAGAGGCCCTTGAGCATCCTGTGAATGACAGCAGCACTCTTAAGCCTGGATCCCAGCCTGCGTTTTCAATCCAAGAGGACGGAGCGATGTTTGGAATTACATAGCGAGGAATCTAAACTAAACCAGGTGTCTTCCCCCTTTTGCCAAAAAGAGAGTTTGACACATACTAGCTTATAAATAGATGGTTCTGCCAGATCAAACAATGATATATTACACTGACCACTCAAACGGCCCAACAATGAAGCAATTTTCACAAGGATGCGATCCTTTTTTTCCTTACTTTTTAAAATTGGCAATAATAAACAGATTGGTTTGTATTATCCTGAAAAATGTGCTAAAGGGGAAGGTCTGGGAAGAAAAATCTGACAAGTCAGAGGTCACAAAAGTTTCAGTTCAAGCTTGTTCGTATTAAAGTGAAGTGAATTATTGCTGAAAACATCTTTCAAAGAGTTCCTTTTTCATTGGGTCTTAGGTTTAAGATGAGCAAACACTTTAAATGTGAGCTCTTTCCATTGTTTGGGAGCACTAAACAGCGGGCTGAAGAGAAAAGCAGAGACCACAGGTCATTCCCACTGGTGGAGAAGAAATGCTATACAGTGTTTTCTTCCAACCACAGAATACCCGTTAGCTGACTGTGACTGCATACATCATCTGTCTGTGCACAGGCACCTAAACAGGGAGTTCTCAGCACCATACAAGGTTTTTCTTTCTTGTCCAGGTATAACCCAGTTGGCACTTGGGAAAATCAGACTGGCCAATGCAATGCTGACATGACTGACTACAGCACAACCTGAGATACTCTGGGAGCATAAGTATTTTCTGGGATTTAACTGCCTTTCCTGGAACTATTTGCCATTTAATTCTCATTTTGCGCTTTCAAACCTAAGAGTGTTACAATCATGATGAGCAGTGCCTCAAGACAAAGAAGATTTTGAGCGGAGATGTGATGTAGATCAGTGTAGCTGCATCTAAGCACAGGACCAAAGGGTGCCTTGCATCTGTGTGTCTGCAGCACAACTACTCAGTGTAAATAATTCACCAAGAAACCTCTTTTTGCCAATAGGCCCTGGAGAGATTCCTGAATGTGGTGATAAGGAGGTGATCAGGGAAGCAGCCATGCTCAAATATCTTCCAGTTCATCTAAATCTCCTTCCCACATTTAATGTCTTTGGGACCCTTCCAGTCATGTCTTTCCCCTCTGACAGTCTTCCAGCTCCCTGGGACTTTCTGGCCCTTGTCAGGATCTTCCTCTGGCTCCTCCTGCTCCGAGGACACGCATCTCTTCCGCTGGGAGGTTCCTGGTGGAGGCCACTGGTGGTGGTGCGTGTCTCACCCTGTCAGTGGGACACGCTGTTGTCAGCTGCACCTCTGCCTCGCTCAGAGACCCACTGGATCCTTTCAGACAAGGATTTATCCAACACAGCAGCCTCAGCTCTCCCTCAGCGGCCGTTTCGAGCAGAGAGGCTCGTGCTCTAACACACAGCACATGCTTTTCCAGTCTCCACCACAGCATCAGGCTTAATGAAACACTTAATTATCAGACCTCAAAACTCGGGATATCCAAGCAAGACAAACGGATGTCCTGCATCAGGGCCTGGCTGAATCCTTCCTCTGCTGAACACTTGCTCCAGGGGACAGGTAGAGCTAACAGGCTGAGAAACAAGGAGGCTACATGAAGTATGCCTACTGATAGAATGGGGCCATGCTGGTAACTTGTTCTGCCAGCATAAGAAAATCCTGGTTAAAGGATCCAAATAGCTGCTTGGCATCTGAGAAGCAAGAAACTAAGTCAGAGGCTGGAGACCTAAGCATTAGTTCAAGAGTTAAGAACAGGAAATACTGAAATCATTGCACTTGTTGACTGAAGTAGTCTCACCTAGAACAGAGATATGGCTGGAAGAGAAGAGTTTGGGATGACTGGACACAAGCAAAAGATGCAGATGAGGAGATACCACTGAAACTGTGGCTCTTATCCCTATTTCCACTTGCAGAACAGTCCACCAGCAGCTCTCTCCCAGCGCTGAGGCATGGGACCAGACAGGCAGCACTCTAAATTCTTAGTTACTAGAAAAAGTTGCATATTCTAGACTGCAGATCAAGCACTTCAAACCATGGTGACAGTATGCAGGTTCACAGTATCCATGTCACACAGAAGCACAGTGGAGTGTGCAGTGCTGACCACTGGCTTTGCACTGAGCATGATTCATTCAGATGCACATGGCTTCTCCCTCCCAGCCTGCCAGCCACAAACACTCCTCAGCTTTCTTTTCCATGACAAACATGCAGAACAAGAGCAAGAGAGCTTACAGCTGTCACCACTGTCTCTAAACCTCTTTGGGAGCTGGGAATTTGTGAGGTGGAAGGTTTTCAGTCCTGAGCTGCTGTTATCTGAAATGGATTGGATGGTGTTCTTGAGATTTTTTATCAAATCTGTAAAACCAGTAAAACACAACAGTTCTGGTTAGGAAAAACTCTTTCAGGGTGGAGTGAACAACAAGAAACCATTGCTGGAGAGTATCTGGTGTTGATCACAAGGAGAATAAGTACTGTTTGCCCAGAGAAAATAAGATTTTTCCACTAACATCTTCTTCTGCTTTCTCAGCAGATTTTTCTGTTTTCTCTAGTCTGCATCCCTTCTCTAGCCAGTGAATTCAATATCTTGTGAGATCGAGAGAGAACAAAGTGAGCATTAGACAGACAAACAAGGAAGGGGTCAATTATTGTATTAAAATCCCCAAGTGCATTGTTTTAGCACAAATTTCACATTTGCTTGTGCATGCTTTTAAGTGATTCCTTATTTTGTACCTTATAAATAGGCACCAGATGCCAGAGAGAATGATCGAAATTGCAGTGAAACTCGAGATCAAATGAGTTTTGCCCTGACCTAAACCAACTTAAGAAATCTCATACATGCTTTTCCCCCCAAAGATTTAGCAACAACAACAACAAAGCCTTTCTAATCTGTCACCTTAAGAAGTTGATAAGGAGAAGCGTGTGCAGAAGTTGCCAAATCTCAAAGACTTTGTCACTCCCGGTTACTCCCCTCATTGAGGCACTAAAGGACTGGAATTATTCTTGTCTGAAAATCAGGAGTTGGCTTTCCTTTCCCAAATTCAAACATCCAACAGCTGTAAAAATGGCATCCAAATCAAGTGCTGACTCTGCCAGTTTTGCAGTGTTCCTGCTCACGTCCATCTGCCTCCTCCTGCCACGCTGCAGCACATCAGCGGCGCGGAGAGGAGGTAGGGCAGATATTGGCTTACAATCCGTGTGTGCGGGCCAGTAGCCAAGTGATTCCACTTGACAAGCTGGCCACAGACCCACCTTTCATGTCAAATCATGGGGAGAATTAGGAAACTCTGTGAATTAAGTAATTCTACAACTGATGTTCTTGAAACCTTTTTTCATAGTTTTAATTAGAAACACTTTTCTTTCTCTCCTTTTCAAGCCCTCCTGGAACGAGTTATTTGGGTCAAAGAACAGCAAGTTCTATACACGTAAGATCACGTTCAGTTACTGAATCTATTTATGAACCATCTGGCTGCCTGCAGTGTGGCTGAAGTATTCTTTTACCACCATGTGAACTGAAGAGAGACTGTAAGTCTTTCATCAGACACTAAGAAACAGTCCTTTTAGATATGACCTGGTACCTCACATTAACTTCAGGCTCTCCCAAAGAGTATTCCTAACTACATTTTTAACAATCTGGGATAGTGGAATGAACGAATCTTCTGCTCTTCCAGAGCACTCTCATGAAGCTCAGGGAGCTGAGCCCAACCCAAGCAAGGCCTACACAGCCTTCTAGAAGGTATAAATCACCTCTGTCATGCTGTAAAGCAAAGAGCCACTGGTTTCTCCTCTCTAGAATGTCATAGGAGTTTCTTTATCCCACACCTTGGACTGAGAAAAATGTTCCTCTTCATAAGGAAAAAAAATGCACCTCTTCATAGCCCACTACTTATAAACTTTGAACTGAATGTGTCAGCCCCTGCTGCCTTTTCATCCCAGAGCTAGTGACTGCCAGCACAGAGACCTAATGCTAATGCTCACAGGAGTAGGTGTCTTCAGCTACCCCGAATACACCTCCACTCAGGACACTCTGCCGGGTGGCCTTGCCATGGATCTTACCAGGATCGTACCTAGCTAGGCTTTGTGTGATATAAAGACATGTGCAGGTCCCATTCCACCTACTGGAAGATTTAGTAGGCACTCCAATGTCCAGCACTGGAGGCAGGGAGGCCCAATCCTTTCTCCGCATAGAAATTCCAGACACCTCTGACCTCGGGCTTCTGGAAACACTTGGGCTTGCTCAGAAGCCACCACAGCTTCTGCAACATCATAAATGTGATTTTATTTGCTCAGGTGTCACTTTAGACTCAGTACCTTCCTTATATGAATAAATGATACAAACAGATATGAAAGAACAGGTTGGATAGAGCTTGGAGCAACCTGGTCTGGTTAAACAGGCGTTGGAACTGGATGAGCTTTAAGGTCCATTCCAACACAAACCACTCTGTGATTCTAGGAAAGAAATGGATGTTTCCATCATTCGTGTATGAATGTTTTCCACAGGCTGAACCAGAGGGTGCCTGCCAGCTTTTCAGAAGTTGGACCAGTTTGGCTGATCATAAAGACATCTTCCAACTACAACCCACCTTAAAGGACCAGAGCCACCAGTGGTTGAGTAAGCATCCACCTAACCCTTACAGACGTAAAGAAAAGCTGAAGCTTGCATTTGGTTACTCTAAGCTGAGAGAACCAGCAGCGAACAGCCATGAGTCTTGTTCCTTTAGGACAATGGGATACAGCTTATCTCCATCAGTCGGGAAAACAGAAAGAAGAAATGGTATACGGGCATCAAACTTACTTAGGATTTCAGTATTGGCCTATGAATGCCATGACAGAAATCTCTCCTCTCTGTTAGGGAAAAAGGCAATTGAAAAGAAGCTGCAAAGAGATGTTAGAAAAAAATGGGAATTGCTGTATCACAAAGCTGTGACACAGAAATGTGTGATTGCAGTGTAACAAACTACCACACACCAGCTTCTCTCAGTCCACATGCACACTCAGGTCCCTGGGGCCTTTTCTTTTATCTAATATGGGGAAGCTTTCTCACAAATCACAACACTAAATCTAATTTATTTATTGTGGATTGTGACAGGGTCAAGATAGACCAACAGCAAGTTATTACTGGGCAGCTGACAGATGCCTGCTTGTGTGTCAAACCCTTTAGATCAGAAGCTGAGCTGAGGCCTGCTCCTTTTTAAGTCAACAGAACTTCTCTGGGATCTTTCACTATGTTGCAACTAATACTCCTCCTTATGGCAACCTTTAACTATGAAACACCAGCACTTGTCTAAGTTAGACTCCTGGCTTTATAGTGATTTCAAGTTAACACAGTCCTTTGAGAAGCCTGTTCCACAATCTTCCATATAGTTGGATAGTGCAGAAGTATATAGAGCAAGTTTGGAAAGTCACTTGTGTGATCTCTCACGAAGATTCCAAAGCACTATTCAATAATCCAGCCTTTTGGAAATGTTTGTATGCTGCCTACAGGACACACTTTATCCTTTTGCTATAAATAGGAAAAGTTGTTTGCATCAAAGCTGGATAGGTTGGAAACTTTCCTCTTTCTACACATAATACATAACAGAACAACTTCCGGAGCTGAAGTTGCTGAAAGCCAAACCCTGTCAGTGGGAGCTTTGCCATTTGTTTCAGTAAAACCCCAGCGTGGCCTTACAAGAACAGAATACACTTTATAACTGCGAGTTAAATTCAGTGTTGTTGCATACAAGGTTCTCTCTCCAACTGTCAGCACAGGCAAATCATGCCCTCTGCTGCATCTCTCTATTTGTATTCTATATGGAAGTCCTTCAGGCCATGCTGTCTTTCTGGTTGGGTGGTGGGCTGTTTGTCAGCAAGTGGAAGTGATGAATTTACCACTTGATCTCAACAGGCATTTGAATTCCACCCCTTCTTAAAAAGACCTCTCTATTCTCCTGCTTAGATTTTGGAGAGGACCTCACAGGATCATAGCATCATAGAATGGTTTGGGTTGGAAAGGACCTCAAGATCATCCAGTTACGACCCCCCTGACATGGGCAGAAATGCCCCACACTAGACCATGTCACCCAAGGCTTTGTCCAACCCAACCTGATCAAATTCTTCCACCACTTCGATGGCTATTAATGACTTGCACCATCAGAAGCTGAGTTTAACACACCAAATGTCCTTGGATGACCCACCAGGAAGAGCTCATCACTATATATACAGCTCTTAACCCAACACTTTATCTCTGCTACACAGAATTTGACATTTCGCTCCATTGTGTACAAACCTTTGGACTCTCTGGAATTGACCATTTAACTTCAAAGTTCAGGCTCACTTGCTGGTGATGCAAGTCTCACTGAGTCACCCATGTGTTTACTTATAGAAAGTATGTCCCATATCCTGTTTTATGGGATGTTTATAAACACTCTTGGGATGCTCACTGCATCTCCATGACTAAGACAAAACATCTTCAGTTGAAGTCTTACCTGGGGTGACACACTGGGATTTGGAAGCTGGAGAACACGTCATAGCAGATCTGCAGATGCACTTTAAACTACCTGATGGCCAAAATATTGCAGACTAATTGCCATTTACCCAGTTCTGGTAAGGATTTTGCTACCTTCTTTACCTCCACCATACCACAACTGGAAACTTTCCTCTTTCTATACATAACAGAATAACCAAGTTGATCCACCTGAAATCACTTCCAATCTATCTCCAGCCACAGCACAACCATCACTGTTGCCACATCTTGCTATGATTGGATTACCCAAGACTATAAACCTGATGTAAATGATTTTAATATGTAAATAAAATTCAATAAATAAAATTATTGTAAGTAATTTTATACTGTAAATAAAATTCAGTCTCTGGTTAGCCACAGCACCCCACTGATGTTTATAACTGAGGCCACTGTAGATATTAGCAAGTAGGCAGGTTCCTATGGCAGCTGGCTGATGAAGGGCAGCAGAATAGTCTTTGCTCCCTGTGGCTTAATTTGTCTGTGTGGAGCCCTGGAAAGCCACGCTGCCTGGGAAAAGCTAGGATAAAGGCATACTGTCATGGCATTTTGAAAGAGGAGGGGGGAAAGGGGGTCTGAACAGCCAGAGGCAAGGAAGCTGCAGCACTCAGATAAGTGAATGAAACCTGGACAAAAGTAACCACCCAGAACAGTTGTTAATACTCCAACACACATCAGAGACAAGACTTCCAACATGAAATGCTGCTCACAAAAATATGCAAATGAGCTGACTAACGAAAACAAGGGGTTTGAAACCTGATGGTGGCGGAAGGGAAGGAGAGGTTGTATATCTTGTTCTTCCTGCTCAGACCTGCCGATGCAGCTGGATTCTGACTCGCAGCATCATCACTTTTCCAGTCTTGGCCTCCTGAACCTGCCAGAAGCCCCTTGCAGTGACCTGCCAAACCTTTGCTATCCAAACTTTTCTTCCTTTGAACAGCCTGATAAGGGGCCAATCTGTGCAGTAGCTTCTCACTCTGCCCGGAAGGGAGAATACAATGAGGCCTACAAAGTCAATTGCACTTGTTACCTGAGGCAGCATTTGAACTCTTCCTGAGAGGCTGGAATGCCCCCTTCCACTTAACAGAACAAAGGGCAGCCAACCTGCAGGGGTTTAAATCTGAAAGTTAAACATGAATGTGATTAATGTATGGCTTTGAATTTCATGTATTATTGAACTGTATACATTACTCCAGGCTTGGAGGTTTTTCCCCTTTTGTACAGCAACACAAATGTATGTTCTGTTTGGAAGGGGTGCAGAGTAGAGAACACCAGGCAAAAGTATTTCCATATGTATTCCCCAAATTCTCTGCCTGAAGGACTTGAGCAAGCAGGGATTTATACTGTATTCCACTGACCCTGAAAAGACCAACTTGAAACAGATTTAGGGAAGATGCACTGGAGCTCATGAAATTGAAATGCTGGATACTCATTTGACAGCCTCCAGGAATCCTTCCAGATCCACCCTTTCCTGTGAATCTGCTAAAGCTCCAGAAGATTATCAGAGTTAAGCCAATGTGCAGGATGCTGGGTTTGAGGAGATGGGTTGCTCCTGGTAAGAATCATGAAAATTATCATCTCTTAACCAGCACTCTGACTCAAAAGACTGAGTCCTTGATCCCATTTAAGTCTTAATCCTCTGATAGGAGCCAGAAAGCTGGACCACACCACTCCTGTAGGATTCTGCTGGCTTCAGCGAATTCTGCATGACCAGATGACTATCCTGGCTTTTACTACTGAAGAAACCTTCAACACTTAATTAACCCCATTCATTAAATACAAGAGACAACTGTAAAGTGCACCTGCACACCTCCAGTCAGGACTTCTTCATTTTCTGTATGGCTTTGGGCACATCTTCTGACCTTACCTCAACATAACACAAGACTAACAAAGGTGATGAGAAATACTTGAGAAATTTATTTTAGGCAATATAGGGCGGGTTAACTAGAGGGTTTTCCTGGAGAAATCTTAGAGTGTAAAATATATATATTATATAATACATGTGCATATTAAGGAAGAAGCTCTTCCCTGTGAGGGTGCTGAGGTGCTGGCACAGGGTGCCCAGAGAAGCTGTGGCTGCCTCATCCCAGGCAGTGTTCAAGGCCAGGTTGGACAGGGCTTGGAGCAAGCTGCTCTAGTGGAAGGTGTCCCTGCCTATAGCAGGGCGTTGGAACGGGATGAGCTTTAAGGTCCCTTCTAACCCAAGCCATTCTGTGGTTTTATGATTCTATGGAATGGCTGGTATCTGATTTGCACTACCTGCTTTTCTGTAGCAATGGATCTCCTCCTGCAAGTCCTGTGCATTTTCACTCATTCATCAGCCTTCTGCTGTGCAAGGTAGAGTTCTCATACCATTACTGATTCTGTATAAACTGAACATGTCTGCATAAATGATGAAACTACACAGCTCAGTGCCCTGACACTGAACTCTATGTTACAATATTGATCTCCTGAGAAGAACCTTCAGCTTTGCCTCCAAGACAAGATGCTGATTTCCCTCCCACTATCTAAATCAGTCAGTTACCACTGAATACATGTAGTGTAATCACAGGCCCCAGGGTGATGAGTTTATTGAGAATATCCTTCAATATCCAGCCAGACCTGCAGAGAGCTGTTTGCATTTTCATAAGTCCACTGGGAGGAAAGATTTGCATTTATATCATACACCAGCACTCAGCTTGCTACAGTGAATACTCCAAGGACCACTATTAAAAGTCCACTGAGCTGGCCTATCGTGGCTAGGCAGGCATGAACAGGAAGAAATGAGAGTGATATAAAGAGTTCCCCTTTTCCAAAGCTCAAATCTAGATGGCTGCTCATAATTTTCCATGTTAATTTGCATCTGGAACTTCATTTGCTTGTGGAATGGAGCATGGCTATCACAGAAAGAAAGCTCTGTCTCCAGAAACAGTTTCTGGCTCAGAAGGATGACTGACCTTTGTTCCAGGCAGGAAGATGAACTCTGTTGTCTTTGGACACCTTTGAATCCTTGTCTCCTATGCTTTATTCATTACTAACCCTATGAATAAGGATATGAATATAGGTTTATCCTAAAAGCACTAATAACTTCCCTGTCTTGCCAAGCTTACTACAGAGTAATGCTTCTTTAATTCTGTACTTCCAATCAGAAGATCCAGACAGTGGATATGGGAATTGTAGCAGTGACTCTTAGACTTGACATATATGTCCAGTACTAATTTTGCTGGAGTCTTCCTGAAATATATGACCACTTAGGACCTTTTAGGAGCAGGGAAGCCCAGATTATCATCTCATTGATCCATGGCCTAAGATCAGCCCTGCAGCTTCATCCTCAGCCTGAAATCTGGCAGATGCTGAGCACTTTCATGGAGCTTACAGAATCCAACTGAAGCCCCAATCTCTTAACCGCAATGCCTAAACCTGCTGTGTCTCCAGCTCACCCAGGGGCAGTACAGATGCAAAACAGACAAAGCATGACAATTTCTGTCAAGTGAGTGAAACATAGTGCTTATCCTACTATACAATTTATGCTTGCTCCAGAAGGACAAGCTTTGGCCAAGGGACTGAACAAAAATGCTCTTAGAGATGTGTGATCTTCACTCTGTCCATAAAGCACGTATCAATGTACAAAACTGTAAAATACAGTTTGGTTCAGCCCCCAGAAGCCAAAAAAATCTCTCCAGCTCCCTGTAAAATGATGTTTGCAACCCTCACATACTGCTCCCAAGCACAGTTTGATGGAGACCTCTGTATCACTTTGGCTGTTGTCTGTCAGCAAGAAGGCCTGACCTCCATCTGAACTCATTCCAGGGGTGTTTCAGCACATCTGCAGTTTCCCAGTGAGCCCAAAAGTCCTTGGTTAGGCCATCCCTGTCCTGTGCAAGCTGAACCAGCTCTCCCATTTTTAATTTGGCATGGCTGGTCTCCTAATTAAACACAAGAGGAAAAACTAGGAAGTCTGACAAGCCCCACAGTGTGGCCTCTCTTTCTGTGTGCCCATGTGGCTCCATTCTTGGAGGCTGACCCAGGGCACAGCTCTGCTCTTCTGCATATAATTTCTGACGGAAGTGGGGTTTTTTTGTCTTTCTGTAGATTTATTCAGATTCCAAACTTCAAATTCATCAGAAGTGTCATGGACCATTTGCAGGATGGGAAGATCTGGTGGGTCCAATCAGTGCGGGTGTCACAAACAATTACCCACTGCAGAATGATCCCAATTAGTGAACACGCTGCTAAGAGGCCACCTCCCCAAGGAGGATGATTGCCTGTGACAAGGGGGGTTCAGGATGTCTGCTGGCAAACTGCAGCTCAAGCCTTTGTGGGCTGGCTTCTGGCAAATTCCTTGTTAACCCTACAAAAGAATCTACACATGAATAATTAGAGATGGATTGGAAGAGAAATTTAAAGTACATTTCGCTTTGTCACCCAAAGCCTTTCTAATGAGACCTACTTCTCATCTGGAACAGAATGGAAACTCTATTCCCTGTCTTGGCTTGGATGAGGCACTCTGGGGTTTGATGCTTTGCTCTAGGCTTTTAGAACTAAATAAAGACTTCAGTACAAACACTCCCTTCCACCTTCTCTTTTTTCTCTCCTTTTCTGCTGGTGCAAAACTCTTCAAGAATTGCCTGAAGGACCAAGCTCAGTGAGTGTTTACTCACTGCTTACTCTGTGCTTACCACATGCTGCCCTTTCTGCTGTATGTCCCTGTCTAAAAGAACAACCTTTAACAATCCCAGAGCTATTTTTAAGAAATGAAATAACAAAGACAGGAAGAAATGAAGATATAAAACTAAGCAATATGTCTTAAAGGATGCTTTTGACCACCCTGTTCTCTCCCAGAATGGATGGGGGAGTGATTAGTCACTCTTCTTCACCCTGATGTATCAGATCAAAAGAGAGCAAGCACAGATTTGGTGTAACCCAGGAATAATGCCACCACAAGTAACGGAGCTGCAGAAAGACTGAAGAGAGGAAGAACAGAACTCTGCTTTCTACCATGTGAACTCAGATCCTGCAGTTAACACAAGACAGGCCAGAAGACAATTGGCTATAGCCAAAATTCAATGCCAGCAGTACAGAAGTTTGAAGCTGCATTACAAGATCATGCTATGAACTACCAACTGCTTGGATCAGAAGATTTCAGTTGAATGGCTTTCGCACTGATAGCATTTCATATTAGCATTATTATATGCAAAGGTTATAGCTTGACCAGCTTTGTACAACCTTTGACTAGCCATCATTTTAAATGCTGCAATGCCCAGCTCGCTGTTTCACACTATCAGCAGATGCTCCAAAGGACTAAACTGCCTAAATGCCACAGAAAGCAATATAAAAAGCCATACCTCAAGCAAAACGTACCGAAGAGTAGCAGTAAGTTGTAATTTCCTCACTGGTGGCTATAGAAAGGCCCCAAGCAGCATTTGATACAAACTGTGGCAATCAGATGAGGAAGCCCTGCATCCTTCTCCAGTTCCAGAAACAGTGAGCCAAGCACACTGATGCAGGATTGTTTCAGGTTTAGCCCTTCCATTCTCACAACACTCACTGTGTTCTACAGTGCTGCAAATGACTCAGGAGTGAGAACAATCAAGTACTCCTATTCTCCAACCAAGTGGTCAGAGCTTGTAATTTGGATGAAGAAATACACTGTTGAGGCACACAGGTTCCTTCCTGAACTGGCCACAGTGCATAAAAGACCTGCGTGCACGCATCTCTCCAAGGATAGGATGTGAGTATGGGCTACGCATTACTGATGAAGGCAGCAGAACTGGACTCCCTGGATTGCAAGTGGGCAGTTTCTGAAAGAAAATCTCATACTGAGCCACAATTGATTGCCTTAGACAATATTCACCTCTTCTCCACAGCAGAGTAATTCCTTCTGTGGGACTGCTGGGTGAACTCTCATGACCTGCCTGTAGTGAAATCTCAGCCATAATCCAGAGAATCCAACTATACAGAGGTAAGAACCAATTTGGTCCTCCAAGCTGCCTCCCAGCCAGCAGTCTTGCTCCCACAGAACAGGCTTTAGTGCCATATTCCATTTCCTTTCCACTGTGTCAAGTCCTCCCATACTGCTCAGTAACACTCCCACACCTCTGTAATCTTGGCAGGCTCCTGTACAACCTTTCCCCTTCTCCTCTGACCTGGGGTAAGCAGACTCCCTTCTTCAACATGCTGGAGGAAGTAGATTCTTTTAACTCATCCCCCTTACCATGGGGCTATGCTGCTCTCCCCAGCTTGCAGTCTAGCCCAGTAATATGACTTCAGTTACTTTGTTGTTGGTCTATTACACAAGCACGCTGCTCACTTTGTTGTCTCTCACATAAAAGCTTTCAGGGTTCCTCCTTCCTAAAGAATTTTGCTTCAGATGTGTTTCTCAGATAGAAAAACTTCTTTTCCCCCTCTTAAGTTTCCTTGCTTTCATTATTTTTATCTCACCAAAATTAACAAACTTCCTGGTTTCTGCTTCATGGAGAAAGTACTCAGCAATATCTGCAAAACATGACACCTAAAACCATCATGACAACGTTCTTTACTGCTCTGCCGATTCACAGGAGGATCTCTCAGTAAAAACGATGAATCCATAGCTTTCATCAGTCCCATCAGCTGAAAATCTGCATGGTCAGAGCCATGGCTCATTTGTCATTTCTACTGATCCACATGACTGAGTTCCTATCCAAAACAAGCCAAACAACTTTGGAGGGAGGGCAGGATCTTGTAAGACCCTGTATCAAATGCTTTACTAGGCTCCAACTGCAATATATCTAACACAATCCCTTTGTCCAATAATTTGCCTTTGCATGATTGAGGATGAAATTGCCCAACTCTTCCCTCCCTGCCTTTCCCTCAAGCACAATACCCTGTGGTTTGGAGCAATTCAAAACTTAGCTCAAGAATTTGTCTCACTTTTCTCCCATCTTGGTGGTCCACACTAAATTCTAACTCTTTCTCCTTTGCTTTCTTATTCCTTCCTTCCTGGCATCCCGCATCCAGAGTTTCACCATTCTTTTGGTTTACCTTCAAACTGCAAAGCCAAAATGTGAAAGAAGATCTCCAATATGACCAACTCTGTTTACACAAATCTTAATGGTGATACTATTCCTTTCCTATCCACCTTCGTCTTCCCAAAGGAGGTTAAGAAAGACTCTAAATTCCTGTCTCAGTTGAAAAGACTGCTCAGTCCCCTGGGAAACTGCAAGGGGTATGGACACTTGTGAGTTTGGGAGAAAAATCAGGCTGGCTTTCTTCCAGGGGAAAGGCTTTGCACATCAAGCTGAAGACAAAGAATCTGGCCCTGCTTTTAAGAGGAGGGACATAGTTCTATTTCTAGCAGGGACATTGTGTGAGTAACTCCTGAAGCCAAAGGATTTTGCCCTCAGATATGCAAGGGCAGAAACTAGGAGCCTTTGTGCCAGCTGATAGAACAAGCACCCTCCAGCTGTAAGAAAATAGCTCTGAACACTGGGATAAAGCTGGAGCCACTGGAAGTGTCCTTGCAGCCACAAATAGACTTATGACCTGAAATTCAACCAGGAATTATCATTGCAACCACTGCTGATGCCAGGGACATTCATTCCCTGCCTATCCATCCTGTTTGGCTCCCAGATCCCAGTGGCTCTCCTCAGGACAGCCACACATCTATGTGAAAGCACTTGGCTTCTGAGGATGCCATGAATTTTCTGCGTTCCCTACTAGACACACTGGCCAAGTAAGTCTTGATTTAGCTACAGTAATCTCTGCTGCCCGTTCCCACAGACAGAACTGTTTATTTTACAGACTCTGATCTCAAATGGGTGGTAATAAACTGCGTCACAACATGGGCACTGACCAATCTGCTGCCCAGCAAACATGTATAAACTCAGCCAACTCCAGAACTGCAGTAAGAGCCAAGCCTGCTCTGGCCACCCCAGGCTGCCAAGCTCGCTGCCTTGGCCTGCTGTATCACAGGCAGAGAAAGCCTGGCCTGTCAATATGATGATGATCAGGTAATTGCATCCTTGGAAGGACAGCAGACCCTAAGTGCTTTCACTACAGATTCAATATAAGCTACACAACCAAATGGGAGACACTTCACAGTGGGATGTTCCTGAGCTATGAAGGAGCAACAGCTCTTTGGCCTAAGAGGGAAGCAGCCTGTACACATAGCTGGAGCTGCTCAAGGCACCTCTTCTTCACAGGGAAAGTGCACTGACAAGCTGACATACTGCACAGATCAACTTGAGAAATGGGAATGTTCTGGCAGAGCCTGCTTTCTGGCCAGAGGACTCAGATGAATGTCTCAGCTGGGCTTGAAGTGTTTTACTGCCAATGACCACCACATACATGTATGTGGTCAGGTTTTACAGAAGGGCTCATGGCACTTCCAGAGCTGACAGATTCACAAAGCCTCACGTGAAGTTAGCTGGCAATTCAGCATGTGGTCACTGTGCCTCCTGCAGCAGCAGCTTCCTGATCACACCATCCTGAGATCTTTGGGACTCTGCTGTGGGACTATGGTCTCATTTCTGTCCACTCAGCCAGGACACTGTTTTCTCTGGTTTCATGAGCCTACATCAGGAGGGCAGGGACAAGCCTGCCACTACCAAGGAAAGCTGCCAGCATGGTTTGAACCAGCAGAGAGAGCTTGTACTGGACCAGCATGCTCTCTCGTATGGCTGCAGGGTTTTGGATCCATTACTAACAGCCCTCAAGACAGTTTTACGGTATCATCAGGGTGAGGACTTCGCTTGAACTCCTTTAGTTTAAGCCTTGATTTAAGCTAATACATAATTCATAATGGGGATGATAACAGATGGCAACTTGTTAAGCCACAGGAACTCAATCAGTTGTGATCACATGACAACACCCAAAATAATTTAAATCATATACTGCAAGAGCTCCTTTTCCCCACATTACAGAGAGACACCAATGCCACACTGTGGGAGTCATCTCGCAAAGCAGTTGTCACTGAGTCCCCTTGTTTGCAAAGGGAGAAACTGAGGCACTAGAGCCAGTGACTGCCATGTGCTTGCTCCATGAAAGCAGGTCACTGGTGTCCTCCTGCGCCTCTGCACCAGATCCTAGCTGTGAGGCCCTGGTTTCTCCTTCTGCACAGGCAAACATATAGTGCATGTTGACAAAGAGATTTGCAAGACGTAAATTCAGACAAAAAGCCTTACTTATAAAAGGGGTGAGGGCTGCCTGTTCTCCACAGCATAGCTGCTAACTCCAAACAGAGTCTCCAGAGAAATTTATCACCAGACCAGACCTATTAGCAGATATATGATTCAACCAGGACAAAGGAGTGCTTCAATCCATAAGGAAATTCGCTGAAATCAGTGGATTTGAAAACTAGAATCAGATCCCAGCCTTCCAGTGGCAAAAGCCCACCCTTGCTCCTGGTTTACCCTGCTATACTAGACAGGTTGCAGGGGCAGGGTAGGGAGAGTGTATTCAGACCAATTTTGACTCCCAATTTTTCATACTCAGTATTGCAGCCAAATTGCCAATAGGAAACAAGAATTTTCCTAAAAATTGGAACACTCCAAGCTATTGTATCCTGAAACATTAAACCCAACTCGAGAATTCCTAATACTGGGTCAAAAAAGTCAGAGCTATGTGTGATGCAAAAGTGATGACCCAACACAAATTCACTTGTTTACCTTTTGCTGCTGCAGGCTCTATGTTAGATCAGGACTTTGCTGTCTCCCTGAAGCAAAAGTCAGAGGATAAAGCCATCTCATCTGCTCTGGATAACTCATCACAAGTGCAAGCACATCCACTTCTGCCACGAATCCCATTTGTTCTTGGGTATGACATGGCAATGAAATGTCAATCCCCATCTTCACATCAGGGTATCTCTTTCTTCTTCAGGTACTTGAGGAAACTACCTTTCCAACACATTGCCTAAACCTCGGTGACATAAAGACCCTTCAGTGTTTCCATGAGAACAAGGAGGCCCTGGCAAACTCCTCAGCCACTTCAGGAAGCAATGTGGGATGGAGGGGAGCAGGGAGTTTTCTCTTAGGTTTCAGCACCTTCCTTTTCTTTCTATCAGTTCCCAGGCTGCCACATGCACATGAAATCTGGGGCTCTGCAGGAAAGTTTAAATCCCAGTGAGCAAAATTCATTCTTGCAACTATGAGCGAACAGCCCCAGACAAGGCTCAGAGTTGCTCCTCTATTCCCCCATCGCATGGCTGCCTATATGAGAGCCAGCACAGCCAAGCTGCTCTCCCTGGGATGAGGTGCCAAAAGGAAGTTCTCCCCACAGCGACTGGCACTGTGGCTCTGCCTTACCTCGAGCCCAGGCACAGTGATCAGCCCTGAGGAGAGGCCCTTTCCACACACAGGTTACTCAGCTTGCTGTCCTCAGGAGCAAACCTGCAGGAACCCACATCACTCACATGCCCACCTGCTCAGGCTCCTTACGTAATGCCTCTTTCCATCTGAAAAAGCAATCTGACAACTTCTCTTTATTTATTTCAAGCAAGTAATGACACGTCTTTCTTATTGCACAAACCATCAAGGCATCAGCTTCAAAAGCAATGAACCTTACACTTCATGCTTATTACAAGGAATCAAATTATAGGACCTTTTTTAACACAGGGAACTGGAGTGGTCTGAACTCAGACTGAACTTAATCTTCTAAACAGGCTCAAACCCAAATCTCTACTCCAAGTGCTTCCAAATTTCAGGGCAGGTTGTGTCTGGCTTATGTCTCTTGGTCGCGAGCATGCCAAGCTCTGCAGCTCCATGGAGGTCCTTGACACGCTCCCAGCAAATTGATGTATTGGCTACCTGCCTCTGGGGAGGAGACACAGCACAAAACCCAAGATTCTGCAACATGGTGACCTTGGGTGATAAAACTGCCCGAGGAAAATGAGGAGCCAATATTGCAGGGAGCAGCTCTAAAGAAAACCAGTGACAGAGCAAGGAGTGCCAAGGACAACGAGCTCACCAAAGGGAGGGAGGCTGAGGCTGGGAATGCGGGATGGTCAAGCTCAGACACACCAGGCCGGGAGCGGGTCTATAGGCTATCCAACAGTGTCCCCTGGTGGCAGCAGCTAAAGGCCCGCCAGCCGAATAACAGCCACGTCTATCCTCTAATTACATGACTAATGTAAGTGGATAAATAACAGTTGCTAAATCATTTTGATCTTGCCTGTAGCTATACGGTCAGGGCATGGTTTTGGTCAAGCTGAAGCGTGAGAACTGCAGAACAAATTGTGTACATGAAGGCACACGCTCCAGCTCTGGACTTGCCCATGGCTACCTAAGGGCTTGCCCAGGCTGGTCACCAACACCTCGACCTGCACACGCTGATCACTGAGCAAGGAGGCTGCCACATGTGCAGCTGGCCAGCAGGAATCCGGGGCTGTCTTCAAACCCTGGCTTCCTGCATTGGAAAAAATCCTTCGGCTGTTTTTCCAGCTTTCCCTTTTTGTTTTGGTTTGAAAGGAAATTCTGGTTCAAACGCCCGACCTCAGAAAGGTGTAAATCACTATAAAAACACCAAGTGGAGATTTGGAGTGAACTCAGGGCTGGAGAATGCCTTTCCCTGAGCTAGCCCAGCCAGACAGTACCAACACTGAGCAGGTTCCAGGTAGCAGTGAGCTTGCAAGGCCACAGAAAGAAGATGGGAGGCTGGGAACTGAGGCAGGAACTTTCTACTTTCAGATGGCTGGTTTCTCACCAGCAGTAAGGAAATCACAACACAGCCAGCAAGACCACTAATACATGTGAGCATTCACTGCAGGGCAGACTCCCAAAACAAGATGTCACAAAACTCAGAAGCCACAGAAGCGTCACATACACCTCCCTGAAAGGAGAGATGCAGGAGCAGACCCAGGGAAGATGTAGTGAGAGAGAAGCCATTTCTTCCCATGAGGGCAAATCCATGCTGAATTTATTTCATGGCAAGGTTCCCCTTCCTGGCACCTCAGCTCCTCCCACCATTATCTGACTTCTGGTGGTCCACAGGCTTGAGGAAATCCATGAGCTGCCAAAAGAAAAGGCAAGCTCAAGAATGGGCATGGGGTTTCTCTCCTACTAACCAAACCCATGCCAGATGTGTCATCAGTCTGAGCAGCATAAAGAAACTCTCTTTGGGATGTGCCTGATCATCTCCCCCCCAGCATTACAGGGGCAAATGTCAGCCAAGCTCAGTTAGCCAACACGTGCTTTCCCACCTAGTGCTGTGGTTTAGCTATCACAGGAGAAGAAGAGCTGGTCAAGTAACCAGCTCCATGTCAACCCAACGTCTTCTGCACTTACTGGCCCCCAGGGTTCAGAAATCCTATTCAGGCACCTCAGCCCTGCCTGGTAAGCACAAGGAATAAAAAGATGTATTTCTTGGTGTTGAAACTGGCAAAGGCAAGACAGAGCAGAGACATCACTTGGATGCCACTTCCTCTGAACACTAAGTGCTGTCAGGCTTTACATCTGAAGCTGTGAATACTCTTCAAGGGCAAGCACTCCCTGCTGTGGGGTACTACGGATCGGAAGGGATTTTTTCCCTTTTAAAAGCATAAAGTGTGGCAGAGCACTGAGCAGGTACCCTGTGCTCCAGGACAGTGGGTTTCTAAAACAGAAATGTCTCCTCAGGATCTTAGCAGAAGCAACCTGAGAGCAGAGCCCAGAGCCTGAGGATTTCTCCTGTAACTCTACCCCACTCTCCCCACCTGCTTCCCAGCAAGAATGCTTCAAGCTCTCCATCAGCCTGCCCAGGCCTTCCCTGGCAGCTTGTGGTTTCAGGCAGTCTCTGAGAGGTGTGTACCAACTCTCCTGCAATGCAGAAACCCACTCCCTGTGTAGGTGTTTAAATTTGGACTTTGCCTTGGGCTTGACTCACAATGTGGGCACAGCCTCCAGGGTCTTCCCAGCTGCGGGGAGCCAGAGAGTGACTACACAGAGCAGACAGTACTGGTGTAGGACCAAAGCTATAGGCATATAGGGTGATTTGCAACTCACACTGGAGGTGCACAGTGAGAGGAGGTGGCTCCTCGAGTAAGAATCACTGAATCCCAGACTGGTTTGGGTTGGGAGGGACCTTAAAGTTCATCCAGTTCCAACCCCCTGCCACAGGCAGGGACACCTTCCACCAGATCAGGGTGCTCCAAACCCCATCCAACCTAGCCTGGAACATTGCTAGGGATGTGGCAGCTACAGCTTCTCTGGGCACCCTGTGCCAGCGCCTCACCATCTTCACAGGGAAGAACTTCTTCCTTATATCCAATCTAAATCTTCTCTCTTTCAGTCTAAAGCCATTCCGCATTGTCCTGTCCCTACAGGCCCTTGTCCCAAGTCCCTCTCCAGATTTCTTGCCAGCCTCTTTAGGTACTGGGAGCTGCTGTAAGGTCTTCCAGAGCCTTCTCTTTCTCCAGGCTGAACAAGCCCAGCTCTCAGCCTGTCTCCATAGGTAAGAGAGGTGAGACATTTGGGACCACAGTATCTTTTAGTTTGTTGGGGTTTTTGTAGAACTAGCTCTGTGGCTCCATGTGCAATTAGATGAAAGAGGAGATACCCATCAACTTGTGCAGCCTCAGGACATCGCTGTTCTGGGATGCTTTGACACAAGCACTGCCTGTTTCTGTGTGCTGCTCCTTCAAGAGTAGGTGCAGTGAGTACATACACTTCCAAGTCACATCAGGTTTTCTTGCTGACAAGAAGTATTTTGATAAAAGACAAAACAAAAGAACAAAATCACTCTGAAAACTAGTTAACTTTTCCTAACTCCCCTCCTCCCACGTCTTGCTGTAACACAAGATTTCAGTAATCCAAAAGGGAAATAGAGCAAATTAATGAGATTCTCCAGGCCATATAAAAGGTTGAACACAACGTCAGACACTGCCAGAACAAAATAGCCCACACAAGGGCTGGGAGACAAGCACAACATGTAGTAGAAATGTGCCCATGTGAAACAATTATATCCCACTTTTTAAAATTCCTGTGTTGAGCAGTCCAGTGCTCAGCTCCACACTAAATCACTCCAGCAGCAGCCAGGGACAGGCTCTGAGCCTCAGTAACACTGCTGGGATCAAGTCAGAGATGTTCCTTTCAAACAAATCTGTTTTCAGACTGTTCCTACAACTCCATTATATCTGGGAGTATAAATTCTCTAAAATGTTTATGTCATAATTATGATTTTCCAGCATTTACATAAAACTCTCATTTACAAGAAAAAGCAGATTAAAGTCTTCCACCGCATGTTCAAGAATCACCCAAGCAGATTTCTGCAGTTTGCACATCACTTTCTTGTATGCAATGATGAAATCACTCAGAAGTTCTTTTTCCCATAGTTGATTTCATGCAGTGCTGAAGCCCCACCTAAACCCTCTCATGAGGTCCTGGAGGAGATGTTGGAATCACCTCCAGAGTCTGTAACGCTGACTAAGTTTATAAATCACAGCACACATCAGATTCTCCCTCAAGGCACCAGCAATCGCCGCTTGGCCACCCAGGCCCCCAGGAAGCACAGATTCCTCAGCCCAGATGCAGAATTCAACTTGCAAGACCTGAGAGGGCAGTGTGTCCTGCAGATACAGCCAGCACGCCAGGAGCAGAGGGAAAGAAGCAAGTCTAATTGCAACCACACTGCAGTAGCTCCATTACTTACAGCAGTTACTTGAGTCCTTTGGTCAGCCTTAACCAAGCTGGAAACTGAGGTGCAGGCCTCAAGGGCAAGTAATTCCTCTCAGCTTCACAAAAACTGGGAGTCTGGCAGAAGAATCATGTTCCCACTAAGGACAGACTGAGAAGGTTGCCTGTTCATCAGCAAATCCACATGTGGAAAGGTAAAAGACAATTAGATACACTAGAAATCCAGCTGTATTAATCTTGCTGTTCAAGAAACTGCATGCTTTAAAAAGTGAGGTAATTTGCACCTTACAGGAGAGAAATAATGAAAGCAAATTGCTGTAGCTACTTTAGAAGAATATTTGAGAAGCACAGAGACTAACTCCTGTGTGCCTGGGACTGAACTGCTCCAGGAGAAGAGCCATTCCTTCCCTGCACATCAGGCTGAATCCGCTTCAGACAGGAAGAGTAGAAGCAAGTGAAGACTGAGGCTGAATGCAGCCCAATGCATGTGCTGTATACCGGGAGGTAAGGACAGGAGAGGGGGCTGTGCAGCAGGAAAAGCGTCTCTCTGCATCCTAAAGATGGCAGATCACACTGTAAGAGGCAGAGCTAATGGGGAAACACTGGTGTTTCTCTGCTCCTGCCCCCATAAATCCACCCCATCATAGAGACAATACTGAGGCTCAGAAGAAGTGGATTATTTTCAACTCTGCCACTAACCTCCTTTTGCAGTCCTAGGCAGTTTCTCCCCTCCTGGCTTACACTTAAATCCAAGTACAAGCTGGAGATGTGGGATCTCTCTGCACATTTATAAACAGCTCATCAACACATTTCACAGGATGGCATATGCCAGAAAGCAGCTTTAATGGCAGCCCCTGCCATGACAATGGCAGCAGCAAATACACTACCATTTTCTCCAGTGTGTCTTTATTTCCAGCATTCATCATACTAATAGGGATAATTAAAACCTGGAAGAAGCCCCAAGACACTGACAATTAGTGACCGTAGGCCGGGCCTGAAATAGAATCAAAGCTCAGCAGTTACAAGTCTGTGAAACTGGCTGAGCAAGTCGTAAGAACTGAGCACACAACTGGCACCTCTGGTTCCTCATTCTTCTCACAAGCCTGGACCACATCTCAAAGGTTTTCCACACCAGGCTGTGGCCTTCTCCTGCCCACACAGCAGCCTGAGCTTTTAACGCACCAGTTTTGTGCAGATCACAGTGTGAGAGAGGTTTTAAGGCGTAAATAAAACAAGCCCAACCTGGCCACTGGAAGGAATGTGATTCCTCACTATTAAACCATCTTAGGATCAGCATCCTGTGGTCAAGACTCCCAGTGTTAGGGAGATACGGGCTAGACACCATTAGGAGACCAACACCCAGACAGGCACAGCCTTCCTTGTACTGCATGACCTAGTGCAGCAAACATGTCCTCCACCCCTCTATGCCAGCCAAGGCCCACGCTGGAGTCTACAGAGGAAACAAGTTGGATCACTGACCTACAGCCCCACAGCAGGAGCTGACTGCTCTGGAGACTGCAAGATGGTATGTGTTTGTTACACTGGAGTTTCTGCCCCAATCCTACAAGTCAGGAAGGTTTTGCTGGGTCATCTGATAAGCACCATCTCCAGCAGAACCTGCTCAGATGCTGCTACTGGTCTTGCCTCCAACATTACTAGGAATTTATCACAGAAACCTGGAATGTTTTGGGTTGAAGGGACCTTAAAGCTCATCCAGTTCCAACCCCCTGGCATGGGCAGGGACACCTTCCACTAGAGCAGGTTGCTCCA